>JAJJKW010001513.1:0-87007 GCA_023805745.1 Isotricha sp. YL-2021b | reverse complement strand
GTGGAGCGTAAGCGAAACGGTAATTGTGAGGACGGAATCACGACGCCCTTCCGGAGTGATGGAGGACGAGAGCGAAGCGGCTCTTCACTCTTCCACTAAAGCGTAATGGAACACGAGCCTTAGTGAGTGTGAAATGAAGCGTTATATTTAAATCTCCTTCTAAGCGAAACCAGAAATAGCCGAAGCTTACTGAAGGCTATCTGGTGAAGCGACTAACGAAATTACCCACCGAGGCTGACTGAGGTGGGTAATGGAGTGGAGAAGGAGGAAGATGATGAATTGAGGATTTTAATGGCGGTGACGGTGAAACCGGAGCCGCCTAGAATCCAAAAAAGATTTTAACGCAGCTGTAATAAAGCGAAGCGAAA
Organism: Isotricha sp. YL-2021b; assembly: GCA_023805745.1. Lineage (NCBI taxonomy): Eukaryota > Ciliophora > Litostomatea > Vestibuliferida > Isotrichidae > Isotricha > Isotricha sp. YL-2021b. The sequence continues at coordinate 86,639 of JAJJKW010001513.1, read as the reverse complement.
TGAAGGCTGCAAGTATAAACTAAAGTTAAGTATATGACTGAAAATTTACTTAAACAAATTGAATCTTACCTTGATATGTTTGATGGTAAGATTGACGAAATTACACTTGGTGTAAAGATTAATGATAACAAGACTGACGGTCGGGTGGACGTAATAACAGTCTTTAACAATTAAAAAAGTATAGTATATGATAACTGGAACTGATTCTTCTGAAAAGGATCAACTCAATAGGGGCAGGGAAGAAAATCCTAACAGTGTAATTTATACGGACCCATTGAACGATCCTATAAATGTTTCAATTGATCATCAATTGGAGACGGATAGAGCTGAGAACTCTGGCTGTGAAAATGATAGGAAGCATGACGTTTCTATTAATGGAGCTCCTAAGGGACTATTACTAAGAAACGGGCTTAAACATAGTAAGAGAGAAGAAAATAATAAATTTAGTTTCTTGGACTCTGGAGTATATAAAGCTGGTCTTGACGTAATATCCCAAATGAATATGAGCTTAAGACCAAAAGAACCTCTTCTAGGGTATAAAAACACACTCTTCGGAGATATTAGTTATAGATTACATAACTCTGTGATAAAGATGTGTGTTGCCTTTGAAAAAGATAAGATAAAACAAAATGATAAACTTGATCTATATAAAAGGTCCCTTGACATTGCAGAAGAGGTGAAATTTAGTTTGCGAAGTTTTTATGACTGTAATTATTTAAATGATTCGTCATATTGTGCTATCACTACTAAATTAGCAAACTATATTAAACAGTTAAGAGCTATTATAAAAACCATTGAAGATAAATTCAACAAAAGGAAGAGTTAATAGCTTTATATTTTCAAGATTGAATTCTTGGAATTCAGTACTTCTCGCGCCGACGTAATCTCCTGGTGCGGTATGTTCGACTAGTTCAGTCTAGTGAGTCCTAGGTATGACTTATGGAAAATACTTTATATCATGGATAATTAAGTAAGTACTTATTGTTAGGTGTTTTCTTCCCTGCCTCCGGCAACCGGAATCGTACTAGTGGTGGTCTGAACAATGTTTCTAGCAATGGCAACTATTGGTCATCTGCTTCTAACAGTTCTGCTAACGCGTACAATTTGAACTTCAATTCAGGGAACGTGAACCCCGTGAACAACAATAACCGGGCCAACGGCTTTTCCGTTCGCCCCTTAGAGAATTCAATAATTCAATCCAAATAAAAAAGATTATGACCTACACATATGAACAATTATACTATTATCTTGTTCATTCTTATTTAGATGCAAGACAAGCTGAAAGAAACAAAGATACACAGCTCTTGTTTGAGACAGACTTCGAACAAAACTTGTCTGATCTATGTAGAAGTATAAATGAAAGATCCTATAGACCATCTCCACCTATTTGTTTCTTAATAACAGATCCAACTAGACGTGAGGTATTTGCTCCATCTTTTCGAGATAGAATAGTTAGTCATCTACTGTTTAATTCAATTGCTCCTATCTTCGAAAAGACTTTTATATACGATAGTTATTCCTGCAGAGTTGGTAAAGGGACTTTATTCGGTATAGATAGGATGAAAAAGTTCTTAATCTCCTGTAGCGATAACTATAAGTATTTAGATGAGACTTGGGTTCTTTCGCTTGATATTTCGGGATATTTTATGAGTATCCACAGACCAACACTATATAATATCGTAAATGAAGTGTTGGATAAATATAAAACAAAACCAGTTGAGAAGGGAAGTGAGATTACATGGGAGGAAAATATTGATTACGATCTATGTAAGTATCTTATAGACGGAATTCTCTTAAGAGATCCAAAACAAGGATGTTCTATACTAGATCCTAACAATCCGGAATGGAAACTATTACCTCCAAATAAATCTCTTTTCAACGCTCCGACAGACACCGGTTTGCCGATCGGAGATTTAACGAGTCAGCTCTTTTCTAATGTTTATCTAAATAAATTTGATCAATTCATGAAAAGAGAGTTAGGATGTGAGTATTATGGTCGTTATGTAGATGATTCACGCGTTATCTCTAGAGACTTGGAGTTCCTCAAGGGTATCATACCACTAGCAGATCAATTCTTACATGACGAATTAAGATTATCACTACATCCTAAAAAGATTCAAATTCAGCCTGCCAAATACGGTATACGTTTCCTAGGGCAGATTGTTAAACCCTATAGAACTTATATAAGCAATAGGGCCTTAAGGGCATTTAAAAATGCTGCTTGGAAAATCATGCAGAAAGAAGATCCCTCACAAGTTTCGGATAGAGATCTTGCTGTAGTTAATTCGTATCTTGGATTTCTTCAGCACGTCGATGAGGAGAAAATAACTAGGAAAATTATATCTAAATTTGGACTTAACCATGCTCTCGATTTTGAGAACGACCTAAGTAAAGCAATAAAGAAAACATGAAAAACGAATTATTTCAATCGGCAATCTTTTATGAGGAGCCACAAGTACTTCTAGAAGACTGGAATGATAAGTATGCTAGACTCATTATCAACCCAACACCTAAAACTATTACTGAAATGAGAAGTAATAGTACGGACGAAGAGAATAAAGAACTAGAACCCATTGAAATTACGATCTGGGAAGCTAGAACTCTCTTAATAGAAAAACCATATACTTATTCTACATTGATTGATGCTCTTGTAAAAACTAAGTATTCTATCTCAGAGGAACTTGGAATCCTAAGACAGAAGGATAAGAAACCCGGGGAATGGGAAGAATACAATAATTTTGTAGAAGAGTGTAAATCCATTGTAAAGGCTCTTAACCTTATAGATGAAGAATAATTTAAAATCATATTATGCTTACTAGACAGATAGGAAGGAACATATTTATAGAAATGGATGAAAACTTTGACAAGGTTGATGAATTCCTTGCTAAATATGGTATAAAAATTCTTTGGCAATTTGAAGATGGAATTAGATTTGATTATCCACCTAACCTTTCTGTACGCTATGACCCTGGGGATTGTACATTTATAGACACGGCAACCGGAGCAATAATCTTAACGTATATAGAAAACTTTGGGGCCTTAGAATTTTTAGATTCCGACGGAGAAGTCATTTTTAGCATAAGATTAAATGATTAAATAAAAAGGGGAGTACCTGTAATAGATACTCTCCTTGAATTTTTTTTTATTCTCCCTCATTCGGCTTAACCTCTTCCTCTTCAGTCGGGGTCTCTGGTGAAGGAGTATTGGGCTGGCTATGCTTCTCGTCGAAAGAGCCGAGCAGTCCAAGAAGTCCCTTTGCGCCAGGAACATTATCCTTGAGTGTATTGACAGACTCGACGGCCTTGACAATACCACTGAGAAAACTTGGAGCGGCATCTGCACCACCAAGAACGGTAACATTTCCGAGCTTGATGTGTTCAAACTTCTTGGCGTCAGCTTCAGCGATTTGCTTGAGCTCTTCCTTAAGGTAGACCTGAACAACTTGGCCGCCAGTCATACCCTTCTCGAGGAGGGCCTGCATGTCAGCGGTGTCAGCAGCACGTTCAGCGCTCTTAGCCTCGGCGATCTTGAGACGACCCTCAGCTTCTGCAAGGGCTTTGATACGGATAGCTTCAGCTTCAGCGGCAGCTTTTTTCTTAATAGCCTCTGCCTCTGCGTCGGCCTCAATAACGATCTTCTGCTTGATACCCTCAGCCTCGGCTTTCTTACGATCGGCCTCAATTTCGGTAGAGACCATGATACTAGCGTTCTGAATAGCGCGCTCTGCTTCAGCGTCTGCCAAAGCGATGGCCTTCTTCTTTTCAGCCTCGGCAATACCGACTGCCTTTTCGGAATTTGCTTTAGCCTCACCGATAGTCTGGTCAGCAGCAGCGCGTTCTTTACCAAGTTCAGCATCAGACTTAGCGACATCGATACCAGCCTTATTCTCGGTCAGCCTAGCATCCTTGTCAGCTTGGGCGGTACGTTTACGAGTACCAGCCTCTGCTTCGGCGATGACAGATTCTTTCTCCTGCTCTGCCTGACGAATCTTAGCAGCGGCATCCTGTTCAGCCTTCTGCTTACGGGCGGTAGCTTGCTGCTGGAACTCTACGATAGAGGCATCCGAATCCTGGGTAGCCTTCTGCTGCGCGGTACGAGATTCAGCCTGTCTTTCAGCAATAGTTGCGTCTCTCTGAGCGTTTGCGGTAGCTGTCTCGGAAGCAGTGAGAGCCTCCTGACGGGCGATGGCCACATTCTTAAGCTTTTCCTGCTCGGCCACCTTCTGGGCCTGTTCGGATTGAGCTGTGGCAACTTCAACGTTCTTTTCCTTCTCGACGTTAGCCACCTGAGTAGCCTCGTCCTTGGCCAGGTTTGCGGTTTCGACTGTACGGTCCTTCTCAATTTCACGAGTTCTAACCGTTTCCTCTTTCTGGAGAGTAGCAGTTTCTACGGACTGATCCTTCTCAATCTCTCTGGTTTTAACTGCCTGCTCCTTAGCCGTATTTCTCAGAGTAACATCACGGTCCTTCTGAGTTTCGGCGACCACAGTTTGCTGATCGCGGTCGTTCTTCGCAACTTCTGTCTGCTGCTCTTTCTGAATCTGAGCGAGACTGACAGCCTTCTCTTTCTCCTGAGTTGCAATTCCAACTTCACCTTCCTTGGTCTTCTCAGCAATGTCAGCCAGGGCACGATACTTAGCTTCACTGGCAGCTTTCTTACCGAGGTTCAGGATATACTCAGCGTTATCCGAGATGTCAGAAATGTTAATGTTGATAAGCGTAAGACCGAACTTCTCAAGCTCATTAGAGATATTCTCCTTACAAGAGCCCAAGAACTTATCTCGGTCAGAAATCAGCTGTTCAACGGTCATTTCTGCGATAACCAGACGCATTTGACCCCAGACAACATCTTTAATCTGGTCCACCTTGTCCTCTTCGCTCAAGCCAAGGAGACGGACGGCAGCATTTTGCATGATTTCCGGCTTATCCGAGATTGCTACAGTAACGACAGTAGGAACATTTACTTCGATCTTTTGTGAAGAAAGTGCTCCAGCAAGGTCGCAACGAATCTGGATTGGCTTCATACTCATAACAGCATGACCCTGAATCACGGGCCATACGAATGCAGCACCGCCATGATAACACTTGGCTGACGATTTGCCCGATGTTTTACCGTAAACCACAAGAACTTCATCGGAACGACATTTCTTGTAGCGACTTAAGATCCCGATAATAGTAAGGATCAACAGGAGTGCAGCGACTCCAGCAATAATGAAAATTTGCATAATGTTTTATTTTTTAATTGGTTAGTTAATAAAATAAATTCCATTTTCATACTTCACTAACTCCACCTGTTCACCCGTCCTGTAATCTGTCTTTCCGGAGATCGATCTAACTTGAATCTCTGTAGTCATTCCGGATGATTCTACACTAGTGTCATAAGTTCCATCGCCCCTATTAAGATAGATAACTACAGACTTACCAACTAGTTCTTCACCTTGTTCTTTCTTCTTCTCACAGGCCAATTTACTGAGACCCCAATAGAGAAGAACCACCAAGAACGCAACAAGTACACCAACCCCGATAGCAATAAACCAATCATACCAAAACCAGCTTCTATCTGGTCGTTCAGGTTGGATCAGAACGAGATACCATGAGGCACCGAATACAAAATGAGCGATGCCTTTGGGAGAGAGAATTGCGCCAAGATCAAAATCTCCAAACCCATCACCATCAACGTCTAAATCCATGTCTATTCCGCCATGAATGAGGGTTAAGATTAATTGACCTACTACAAAGAATCCCGAAATCAATGCGAGAATTCCTGGTAGATTCCAAAAATCTAAAGTGTACATAAAAATTTAATTTGGTTAAACATATATTCAATTATAAGGAATATAGGTATATAATTTTTCTATGCTCCATCGTCCTTATTATCCTTTCTGCTTCCTCCATAGACTTAGATGTCCTTAACATTCTTATAGACGCCTGAACAAATTTATAGCTTGGATTTACGGTCCACATCATATATTTCCAGGGCCTTACTTTCTTCTTTGGTATCTTGGTTAATGGTATGTGAAGAAAGAAGCTAACGAAAGGTGGGTCGGTAATAAATAAACTATAATGTCCAAATCCGTTATCTACCAGGTAAACAATCAACTTCATACATATACAAAAGTCGCCCACCTAATTTACCTCTTATTATTTCTTTAATTTTGTTTATATCACTAATTCCTTTAACCATATTTAACAATATCATCTCGGCTGAATCATAAGGAACTGAGGATAAGTAATAAATGTATATCCAATCTAAAATAGTTCTGGATAGTTTTTTAGGGAGAATACGGCTGTAAACTGGGATTATACTAGTGGGAGACGGAAAACAGGTAATAATAATAGTACTTTCTCTCCAGCCCCAAACCGAGAATACCAAATACTTATTCCCCAACTATGTAAGCGTATTTAAAATCACTAGGGCTATCTGTAAAAAGACTATGTGCTTGAGACCAGTAAAAAGTAGATTTTGCATCACTAAGTACAAACCCTTTCTTACCTTTCAAGGCCGAATATAAAAATTTAAATGTAAATCTCTTATGCTTGGGTCTGGCTAAAGGAAAAGCCCAAGAAAAAGAGGGATAATTTGAAATATATTGTTGTGAATTATAATAAAAAATAATAAGTCTCATCTCCATTTATAAGGGCTAGATTTTCCTTATAATTGAAATGAAAGCAATCCTAATAAAATCATGTAAAAGAATAAAAGAAGAACATAAAAAATTACTACCGGATCTATTTGCTGATTCTTATGATACCTTAGTTTATCCCCTAGAACATTGCTTAGAGTTTTATGATAAGGATGGATTAATTGGAGCTATGAGAATAGAATATAGAGATCCAAAACTAAGTAAAAAATTCAAGCCTGTGTTTTCTCTCTGGATTTACTATTTTGAGATTGTACCAGGGAAGAGAAGACTAGGATATGGAAAGGAAATAGTAAAATATATAAAAAAATCCTTGCCTATATACCGAATTGAATTAACTAACTGGAATGAGGATAGTATGAAATTTTGGTGGGCTCAGGGATTCAGAAAACCAGATAAACATAACAACACCTTAGTAAGCATAATAAAACGATGAAGATAAAGAGAATAATATATAATGAGCTGGGAAAGAGATTGACTGGTGATAATAGACTAACTTACATCCCTTCCTTAGAACCAGACTTAAAGGTGCCTGAAGAAATGGTAGAAGAGGAGTGGGAGTGTGAGATAAATTTAGACTGGGGATGTGAAAAGTTTGTGTTAGATGGAAAAGATGAGGTTGAGATAAAAATGGGGTTGAGCTTAAATAATCAATACGGAGAAGATGGAATTTGGTGTGATAAAGAAAATGGTGAAAGTGTGTTTGTAGAGTTAAGTGAAATAGGAAAGAGAATAAAAGAAAAAGTAGAGGGAAAATAAATCCTTCTACTATTCTTTTTTATTTATTTTAAACTAACTATCTCAAATCCATTTTCCCATTTACCTTCTGAATTTTTAAGTTTGATGGATTTGAGGTTAAAATATTCTTCTAGGTCACTTGCTTTAGGGGTCTTAGTGATATTATTTGTATTATAAAATTCTCTCAACATTTCCTTTATTTGTGCCTTCGAATATTTAGAACCAACTTGAAAATTAGTTGTTATTGATACTGTCTGAAGTTTATTCATATCTGATATAAATTTTTCCAACTCACTCTTTTGATATCCTAAACTTCTAATACGCTCAAAACCCAAGAGATTTATATAGTTTTGATATTCGATAGGTATTTTTGCATTTAACAACATTGAATACTGAACATAAAATTCTGGATAAGTAAAATACATATCACAAAGTAGTTTCATTCTATCAAAAAATACTGACTTATTCTCAAACTCCTCTATGAAACTATTATATACTTCCCTTAATTCATTTAACTCTATTAAATTATCTGCTACTTCTATATTAGCCGATTGTATGCTCTCTATACCCCTTTTAATCGTAATATCATCTTGATATTCTTTTCGGGACACATCATATGCTCTTCGGTCGGCTACCATGACTAGATAATTAAATACAGCTTCTCCTGTTTTAGAGGATATACCAATATAATCCCCTTCATATAATTTATTATCTCTCGCCCATTTCTCTGCACACCACTCTTTAGCTTCGTCTGACATTTTATTATACTCTTCAAGTAGTTTATTTGTTTTAATTAACTTATTCTCCCTACGTTCATCATTTACTAATTTTGATTCATTTATTATTGCTTGTTTTTTGGATTCGGCTTTATATAATAGTAAAACCTCATTTCTAAACACATTCTCTTTTAATCTTTGTCTACCTATAATTTGTGGAAGATCTAGAGAGATATCGACAATTAATGTTCTTATATTACAATCCGAACAAACAATAGTAAAAGCTGAAGTTGAATAGAAATCGGCACCTAAGTAAGAAGTACGAGTGCATAGAGTAAATTGTTTATGTGGTTCTCCAAAAGTAGGAATATTACCAATACAATGTCCAACCTTTTTTAATCTGTTTATATTCGTGGAAGTATCAGAACAGATAATATTTGTTTCTTCCGGTTTGAGATTACATTTGCGGATTATATCACAAATGGATTTAATAGAATTGACAAATATAACCAACTCTTTCGATTCCTTTAAGGTGCCATCAGAAAGAATTTTATTAGGATACCTACCTTCTCTATAGTCTGTAATAAAATCATTTAGTCGTTTATTGATATTTCTAACTGTTTCTCTCTGGACTCTTACGTTCTCTACTCGTTTTTTATTCCAAATTAGTTTATAAAATGGTAGGTCTTTAAAATAATCTAATTCAACTAAATATCGTTCTAACATAGGGGTGGCTGATAAATAGAGAACATTACTACATCCCTTTAAATCCTCTACAAAATCTAATTCTACTTCACTCTTAAAAGCTGCATCCATGAATATTGATTGAAACTCATCCACTACAATAGCATAAGAGGAGGAGTTATAGCATTCATTAAGGACATCTAGAACATGATGTAAAGAGTCATAGGTCACAATAATTTTGAAAGGGTTATTTTGAGAAGATGAACATGAGTTAATATAGGAACGTAGCTGGTCTTTGATTTTAGATAAGTATTGTTTTCTTTTATCCTTACTCTCTTCATCTTTATTTTCTTGAGTTTGGATAGCTTCTAATTTTTTCTGGTCTACATTATTAAATGGAACAGATATTGTTTTTACTTCATCCTCGCCCTTGTTTTCATCATACTCTATATTATTCTCGAAATCATTCCTAAAATAATATATAGGTCTCATTTCAGGATTTTCACCACTATTATGCTGTTCTTCTTTGTTCTCTAATAATTTCTTTCTAGGTGAACATAAAACAGTAGGAATATTATTATTTAAACAATATTCAGTAAACCCACATCCACAAATAGTTTTATCGAGAATTAAATGGCCTAAGGGATAAACAAAAGAAGTCCATTGAGAAATATATTCAATATCTTCAGGAACTTCAATTGGTATAACATTCATCTTTAATTCATTTTCATTTTGCATAATTGTATAGTTTTTATTTGGTTTTAGTTAGGTATCATAAAGATACAATTTTAAATAAGTACTTTTAAGAAAGGTTCCATTGGTTTGGAATGGAACCTTTACTTCACATTCATATATAAGTTTTTCAAGGCTTTTCGAGTGTGTTTTCTTAATTTTAACTTTATATCCTGCAAACTCTAAAAAGGAGTACATAAAAATTAAAAATAAGAAATAAGAAATTTATCACAAACAGGGATCTCTTTCTATGGCTTCGCCCATCCTCCAGCGTTAAGAAAATCCGTTAAGAACCCCGAAGGCATAGAGGGGTTTAGGATTTTTAGCGTGGGAGTGATGGGGATAAGAGAAGCGGGTTGAATTCGTTAATGGAGCGGAATAAAGCGGAATGTAATGAAGCGTATGGAGTGTAATAGAATTCTGGCGCGCAGCGGGAAGGCGCTTCTCTTATATAAAAACAAACTAGGAATTTAAACGGAACGTTTGGTATTTAGTTTGATTATTAGAGCTCGGACTTCACTACACTTCGCTAACGCTACGTTTCGTTCGTCCTCGCAAGTTCTCCATTCCACTCCACACCAAATAAAAAATAAAGGCCCATTTCAGACCTCTATTTCCCCTTATAATATCTCGCTGCATATTTAAATTGTTGTCTTTGTTCTTTGCTCACTCTTTTTGCCTCTTCTCTTTCTAGATACTCAGAATATAAACAATTCAGGCTATATGTTTCAAATTCTAGCTTAAAGTGTATTCCATCTTTCCCACTATACCACACATTTATTTCCATTTCATCTAGTGGGTTAGTCATCTCTTCTTGTACATTATAGAGGTACGCGTCAAATCTTGGAATCCTTGTTTTCTTATTTTGTGTATAAAAGACCCAGAGACAGTATTCTAAGACCAACTTTTTAAACTTCTCTGCTGAATCTTTTCCATATATCTTCTTTATCTTTCCGAAGGGTATATTATTTATCTCACCCCATAATCTTTGCCATGTTTTTCTTTTCACATTTATAAGGGTATCGTTTTCTTTATATTTGATATGAAAGAAGAAGAATATAATAAACTTTGTCAGGCTTGGGATGATTTTATAGCCAAGAAAACTGAATATTATAATAAGAGAGTTGCCATGATAAAAGAAGGCTGCAGTGAGGAAGAACTTGATAAATTAGATAAGGAATACGGTCAAACTTCTGAGGATTGTTTTTCTGGTGCTTCTTCTTATTGGGGACCGGAAACTATAATAACCGACCCCCAAGACCTATGCAACCCCGATTTTAAACTCCCCGGTCGAAATGGTAAATCTTTTCTCGACTTAAATAGATACCCCGAGATTATAGAGCATTTTGGTGAGATTTATGATACTGAAGACTATGGGAAATGTAGGATTGTCGGATTTATGTATGATTGTGGGGATGATTATATACTGCTAGAGGAATTAGAGACGGGGAAGAAAAGGGGTGTGTTCAAAATAAAAAAGAAAGAGGTAGATTAATTTCTATCTCTATTTTTATTTGTCTATTATGGCCTGGAATGTTACGTATGTTCTTAGAATTTTATGTATTTTTCCTCCAATCATTTTTATTGCTTCTAGGTCTCTTTCAAATCCGTTCCAATCATCACTAGCTTGGATTAAATATTTTGGATTCTTTGTTGCCACCTCTTTTATTATTTTCTCTGTTATCCTTTTCCTCACTCTTATTTCTATCATCGCTTTAATCCCTATTTTATTTGTGGATTCCAGCAATAATCTTCTATTCCAGGCTACACTATACATTACAGCTGCTACCTCAACCTTTATATATGTAGTGTGTGACATATTCAAAGTGTCCCCAGCATTTAAGTATGTCCTCTATTACTTCAGCATCATCTTTAAATTCTCTATAGCAGTTGATCAAGGGAAGTAATATATTTAAACCTAAGAGAGTGAAATTTAGATATCTTGGGAGTTTCTTTCTTATTTTCTTCACAAATACACCCTCATGTTGTGTATATCCCTTTCCTTGCACCAGGTCTATATAAATCATGACATCTCTATTAAATCTCTTGTCTATGGCGTAAAGAAAAATACTATACTTTGAACCAGGAGTAAGAAACATAATATTGTTGCGGTTTTAGGTGGAGTTCAGAAATTATATCTACCAACTCTTTTATCTGGTCTTCTTTCTGATATGCCTTTAAAGTATATCCCATTCTTAATTTACTGCTCTCATATTCTTTAAGATGATAGATATAGTAGCTTCTCCCCAGTTTCTTATGCTTCACCGGATTATTTATTTCTACGTTATATATCCAAACCCTTTCCCCTGGCTTGAATTTTAGGTAGAATGCACATATTTTATTTAATTTATTATCGAAGTAGTAAATATAAATTACTATCATCACTTATAAGGTTCAAAGCCTAATAATTGATATGAACAATAAAGATTTCGAAAAATTTTATCAGAGTAGGCATCCTTTTGGTATGTCTTATTTCAGGGATTACACGAAAAAAGCCGGTATTATCTCTCCTTACATAATCGAGGAACATTCACTTAATGTAGCTCAGATGGATGTATTTTCTAGATTAATGAAAGACCGGCAGATTGTGTTTGGGACCGATGTAAACTCAGATTCTGCCAATATTGTAGTGTCTCAGCTTCTTTATCTCAATTCTATCAGCGACGAGGAGATAACTATGTATGTAAATTCTCCTGGGGGTTCTGTTTATGATGGCAATGGAATTCTTGACACTATGGCTTTTATTAAGGCGGATGTAAGAACTATTTGCACTGGTCTAGCTGCGTCTATGGGTTCTATGATTCTGATGTGTGGAACTAGGGGAAAGAGATCTGCCCTTCCGATGTCTAGAGTTATGATTCATCAGCCCCTTGGAGGTTGTCAGGGTCAGGCTACGGAAATTGCAATCGAGTATGAGGAAATGATGAGAGTGAGAACTGAGCTTTATGATTTAATCGTACAAAGAACCAAACAGCCTATCGAGAAGGTAAAAGAGGATTGTGAAAGAGATCATTGGCTTACTGCAGAACAAGCTAAGGAATATGGGATTATCGATGAGGTTATTAAGATTGTACGAGATTAAATAAAAAAATTAACTAGGATTTTTAGGTCCTAGTTTTTATTTTCTCCTGTGTAAAGGGTTACATGAAATCTACTATTATGAATTAGGCTCACATGATAGGAAGAAATCTGATCCTTGTTTTTCTTTATATAATCAATTCCACTTATACCACTCTTATACGAATTTTTCAAGGCTTTTATGAATTTCTGAAGGGTCACTATAAGTAATCTTTCCGCCCTTATTATTCCCAGTGTTTTATGTAGGGAAACTAGTTCGTTATGTCTAGTTTTGTCATTCTTTTCATATATAGGATTAATTAGGGCTTTAACAGTATCTATCCTTTCTTCACGTTCTTCATATAATTCCCTTAACTGCTTATAGAGAGTAGTTAATCGTTTCATTCTATCTCTTAATTCTTCTCTATCTTTCATTAGGGCCTCATCTATAATCTCTTCATGGTAATTAAAACTGAGAGACTTAAAGTTATCTAGTCTCCCAAGTTCCCCTAAGCTTTCACTAATTTCCTTTAACGTAGGCATATGTCTCTGGTTTTTTCATTCCTAGTCTAACTAATCCGGGACTTCCACAAAAAGCACCGCCTTCACCACAAATTCTATCTCCTATTTCGACAGCCTTACTATCATCATTTCCGTCCATAGAAGTATAAATCCTAGAGTACTTCCCAAATATAAATCCTTCTAAGATATCTGGATTGTTAACTAGTTTTTCAGCGAAGTAGGCTATTTCTTCAGGGTGATCAATCCAAGAAAACCCACTGTGATTGCGGTCGACATTATCTTTACACGTTATTTTAATCCCATATTTCTCCAGGAATTTATCATATTTCTCAGTTAATTCTCTTTTATTCTCTCTATCTTCAGAATCAAGAGTGCAGGCAATGTGAAAATATATGGCTTTGTCTTTCCAATCCCAGTATTCATGAATTTCTCCGGAAAAATCTCTATCCCAGTAAACTATCTCACACGGCTCAGGAATTTCTATGCTTCGTTTTGAAATAATTATAGTGTGGACAGAACTTGAATTAGTTTCGAATGTCCTAGTTCTTATCTTTTTCATATTTATAACCAAGTTCCCCTAGTTTTATGAATAAGGTTCTAGTATCTATTTCAAACCAAGAATACAAAGCAACGCCACCATAATAATCCCGCTCTTCCCTTTCCTTAGTTTGAATGAGCCCGAGTATTTCTTTATAATCCCTCCTTGTCATTTCTGGAGTCAATTTATCTAAGATTTCCTCAAGCTCCTTAAATTCCTTGGGTGGTTCTTCTTTCTCTATAATCCCGTGATTTCCTCTATAATCTCCCCAGGTTCCACCATTACTCCATTCTCTAGACTGTATTGCCTCACTAAATTCACTTACTACCTCATTGAAATCAGGAGCTTTATAAACATGCTCTTCTACTATGACAGCATCCCCAATCTCAAACCTAACTCCTCCTAGTATTTTATCTAGATCTGGGTATTCGAAAGGGGCATTCTTAATAGTAACCGCGGCTGATCTTTCTTTAGGTCTAGTACTATCATTGACCAGACAAGCTTCTCGATCCTCTAGCCAGTGATGTATTTCTAATTTACCGATGTTCCATATTCCCGGGGCGTTATTATCAAAGTCGTTTATTACCTTGATTATAGCATCATTAGTCAAGAAAAGTCCATCAAATACATAAGTCTCAGCGTTTTTATCGTAATCTTTAAAGGGCTCAGGATTATTATCAAAACTAAAGATCTGTATGAATTTGTCGTCCTTTAATCGTTCTGCATATCTAGTTTTTCCGCTCCCTGGTAAACCCGACAATATAATTAGATCACTTACTATCATAGGCAATAAAAATTAAAAGGGAATACTATGACTCCCTTGTGTTAGAAACTCCAGAAACCACGATCAAGTTCTTCCTCAATCATCTCAAACTTAATCATGCTCCAGTCGATATCCTTAAACTTACTGCGATCAAACTTCAGAATAGACAAAGCTTTTTCCCTATCTTTCTTACTTCCGGCCAAATCATTAAGGAGATATCTTTGTTTAGTAATGTAATATCCCTTTCTGATTCTCCTACATACACCCCTAGATAAAGCCAGGAATAGGTTCATCTGTTTTGTGGTGTAGAGGATAACAGCAGTTTCAGGATCTTGTACGTCAGGAGAATAAGACAGAGCATTTTTGAGAAGAGCCTTGTTTTTCGCTACTTCTTTTTTCAGTTTTTCTTTCTCAATCTTATCCGTCGTGGCTTCTACTTTCTTCTCACCATTTTCTATAATTTGTGTTAATTCCTTGTACGTCATAACATATATAAGGATTTAATTTCCTTTCTCAAATATATCTACGTCAGAGTTATTCTTTTCTTGATTTATAATATCAAAGACAGAACATTCCTCATTATCATTTCCAGTAACTACATAAGAATTACTCGAGAAAAGATAACGTTTGAAGGTATCCAGGTCTTGAAGAACGAACTCCACAAAGGCTATAGCATCGTAGCCATGATCAACCCCACCTGTCCCATATTCCACACATTCTACACCAAGCTCACTCATCAATCCTTCAAACTTTCTCTTCAATTTAGCTCTTTTCTCTTCAGCATCGTCTCCCCAATATGCATCATTGATACAGGAGATTAAGTATTGAAGTTTAGAATAGGTGTCATTATAAGTATCGTTCTCCCATCCAAATTCAGTGTCGTCTCCAGAGAAAGAAATACCTAGACTCTGAGGATTACCTGTATAAGGGTGTTTGTCGATTACTATAGCATGAACTGAACTTGAGTTTGTTTCAAAAAGGTTGTTTCTTTTATTTTTCATTCCCAGCTTCCTCCATCATATGGGGCTTCTTTGTATATATTAACTGTATTTATGTCTGCTATTAATTCATCTTCAACCTCATTCTCGCCATAAATTAATTGACCAAGAGGAGAGAATATGAAGTTGAAAAATTGTGATTCGTTTTCTAGAACCTTTGAATCTTCTATGGTTTCTC
This sequence comes from Isotricha sp. YL-2021b, assembly GCA_023805745.1. Classification (NCBI taxonomy): domain Eukaryota; phylum Ciliophora; class Litostomatea; order Vestibuliferida; family Isotrichidae; genus Isotricha; species Isotricha sp. YL-2021b. Next base: position 71,073 of record JAJJKW010001513.1, on the reverse strand, counting down.
TAGAGTCGTGACAGCCACATCCGTGTTCAAGAAAATCCGGATCAAGATTAATTTTATATGGGAAAGGCTGTTTTTTGAGGGCATTGTCTAAGAACTGCCATCCTCTAACGAACATAGGAATATTACATTGTTCAACTAGGTTATCAAGAAGAAAATCTAATCTCCATTGAAAGTTATATAGTTTTTTAGATTTCTTGAAGCTAGGATCATCGTATCTTTTACCAGAACCAATAATTAAGCCACATTCTTCTATATAGGCCTTAATCTCTGGGTCAATATTCTTTACCAGATCCTCTATACTCTGGTTTTGTTTTGGAATAACTATAGTATGGGCTGAACTTGAATTAGTCTCAAAAGCCCCTTGTCTTATTGTTCTCATCTTTATCTGTCTGTTTCTCTAAATCCCACTGCGTTTTCCGGAAATTCATCAAGTAATTCATCAAACTCCTTCTCTAGTTTTTCAATTTCTTTATAGCTAATACAATCGTCCTCGTAAGAATATTCGATTATATAAGGAGAGAAGATAAAATTGATGACCTGAAGTTCGAAATCGGGATCAGTCCAGTCAAGAAGCTTATCATAAACGCTATCACTTTCAGGATAACACTCCTTAGATATATAGTCTATGTTAGGCTCAATAAGGAATTCTATTTTTATTCCTCTCTTCTCAAATATCTTCCTAATCTTATCTTGAACCATGAGGAATCGTGTAGTCTGATCTGTTGTAGTGATTAATTTCCAAAATAAAAGATCAGCCCTATCCTGCCAAGAGTAAGTTTTGTCAATTTCTATGGCCCAATTCTTCCTAGTTTTCTCATTAGCCTTATCAATTTCTTCCGGATTTCTAGTACCAAACCTTAGAGTATCTGAGCCTATAATTTTCTTCAGGTCTTCTTTCTCAGATCCAAAGGCTATAGTTAAGGAATGCATTGTACTAGAATTTGTTTCAAATACTCCTTGTCTACTCGTTTTCATAGTATACTTCTATTTTATCATCTTTGTTTTCTTCCGGTTCCCAGTAGTCTCGATCATAGCAATGAAATCCAGACTCAGGACAGAAGATAAAACGGAATAATTTAATTTCGTCGTTTAAAGTTCCGGAATCACTCATCATGCCACAGTATTCATCATCTCCAAAGTCATGCGTCTCTAGGAAATCCGGATCTATGTTGAGAGTGAATTTGTAAGGTTGATGTTGTAGAGCCTCCCTAAGAAAATTATAGTACCTCATGAAATAACATAGTCTAGTACTAGTTATATTATTCCAGAACCTATCTAATTTTTCTTGGAATTCTCTTACATCCCGATTCCCTTCATAGCTTGGGTCATTCCATTCTTTTCCTGATCCAAAGACTATACCATATTTTTCTAGATACGGTTTTAGGTAATTAGGAATACAGGCAAATATTTCTTCTTTAGTGTCTGGTCCTTTTGTTATAGTTAGGACGTGGACAGAGGAAGAATTAGTTTCAAAAAGTCCGGTTCTCCTAGTAATCATATTCTTCTGAGCTTATTCCTATTACACCATCTAGTTCTTCTATCATGGTGATGTGTTTTTTCATTATTTCATAACTCCACCTATCATCGTCTCCTTCAGTTTTTTCAGAGAGATAGAGTTTGGGAATTGTATCGCCTGGGTAAAGAGGGTCTGGTATTATTTTCTTTTTCATAACCAGCTCTCCATTCTTGAATTTTTCCCAGTCTTCTTTCCTGAACAAACTCATAGTATTAACGGTACTAGAATTTGTTTCGAAAGTATTGAATCTAGTTTGTATCATGTTCTATAATATTTTCCTAAGACAACTGTACCCTCCCCAAAATATATGAAAGGGGATTGGCAGTCATCAAAGTGGAGGCGTTTTTCGTATTCTTCCTGTGTCAGATATAGATCAACTGGAGAGTGCTGTAAGATTTCGTCAGTCAAGATTCCAGTTTTCTTATAATCCTCTATAGCCTGATAAACGTTTGGCCAGTGTTCAAAAGTCCAGCCATTATCAGTATAAACAAAATCTTCAAGTAGATCTACGTTTTTATCCTTCTGCTCTTCTTTTGGGACAGACGTAGGAAAGAGCTGTGTAGTAAAGAAATTTCCCCAGGTTGATAAGAAACCTGTATCGGGATCTCCTTTATCAGTGTCTTCTTCTTCATCAGGCATTTCAAGCTTTACTACAACTTCTCCTTTCTTCCAAGCTTTATACATTTCCAGATTCATAATACAAAGATCATGACAGCTGGAAGAATTAGTTTCAAAAGTACCTAATCTAGTTTGTCTCATTTCCTTTTCTCCTTTTCTTTAACTCCTCTTCAAGCTTTTCGGTAGGTAGATATTCAAGAATTTCGTTCACATCTGATTCATCCAAGTAAACATCATCTGGATCCTCTTCTTCACTGTATCTAGTAAGAGAAGTATAGTCTCCAACGTATATAGTAAAAGCATGGGTAGCGCTCGAATTTGTCTCAAATACTCCTTTTCTAATTGTCCTTTTCATAGTCATATCCAGTTATTAATTTTGCAAGTCTGTCTATGAGGTGATGTGGTTCTAGAAATTGGATGGTAGTTGGGATTAGGGCTACTATTATTACAATCAATCCAAGACAACCCCAGGCAGCAACCATATTAGACTTACTACCACAAATCATGAATAGAAATAGGAGAGACATCAATATTCCTCCAATAACCAGGATTAGTAGGAATGATATCAGATTACTAACAAACTTAAACAGGAATTTTCGCATACCTAGTTCTTATCTCGTTAAACATCTCATCTACACTCTTCTGGGCTATATCAAATCTTTCTTTCTCAGCTGTAACGGAATCTTTAGAAAACGTCCCTCTAACGGCATCAATATAGAAAGTGTATTGCCCATCATCTCCCATATAAAACTCATTCCATTCTTTTTCGCTTAAAATTCTTTGTACCTTAAGTTGTTCTAGGGCGAGATTATCAAAGGAGATTACTTTAAACATCCCAGGGAGTAAGGGGAGCATTTTATAAAGAAATCCCATATTCTTTTTAATTTCCTCTTCAAAATCTTCCTTATACTTAACTCCACGTCCCCTAGTTTTATAACCAAGGACAAGAATTTTAAGATTTTTCCCGGCCAAGGCTTTTACATCTTCCTTAGTTAAAATCCCGTTTATAGTATGGATAACTATATTTTCAATTCCCTGTACGTAAGGAATGATATTAGGATTTATATAACTAACTCCAACTCCGTAAACCAGTTTTTCATCCATCCAAGCTTTAATTTTTTCTTGGTTTTTGATGAATTGATTTTGATTTACAGTGAGATTCGGAATTATATGTTTTGTCTTTAAGAATTCGAGAAACTCCTGAAGCTGTGGATGGTCTAAGTCATTTCCATTCAATGCTAGCTCAGTATAAGGATGGAGCGTATTAATCCAAGGCTGACTCATTATATCTGAGTGTTTACCTTCACTCGTACATCCTTCATAACAAAACTTACAACCTTGAGAGCATTTGTCAGTTAGCTTTACATCACAAGATTCAGCAAAGTCAGGAGTAAGATTGTCAAGATCATTTTCTCGTATCTTAGTTCCATCATCGAAAATTTGAACGTTATAATTTCCGTTCTTATAAGTTCCTATTAAATTCATAACATATATAAGGCAAAGATGGGGAAATAAAAAGGAGAATTTAATATCTCCTTATTTATATTTTTCCCTAAACCATTCTCCATACTTTTTCGTTAGTTACTTTAATTCCATCACTTCCATCTATAGAGAGAATACCCGTAAGGACAGATATATGAGGACGACAGCATTCAGATAACCAAGTATCAAACGTTTCTCTGGTTGATCTCGGGTCTATATTATAACTAATTTTCTACTCATTATAATAGATTTAAGATTTCCGGTATTCCACCTCTCCTAACTACTTCTTCAGCTGGTAAACATTCAATTATATCATTAAGATCTTTTATGTCTTCCCAATCATCCAAATGAGTAACTCGGCCTGGATATAGTTTCGTTAAGACGTCCAAGGAGTTATTTGCAGCACGATGTAAGGAATAAGCTTTTGATTTGTTATAAAACACGACCATAGCTTCTCCCACTTCTACATCACCGCCTAGATCTACGATAAGATCATCTAAGACTTTTGAAATTTCTTCTTTTGTCATAATTGCATTAGTACTTTATTTGTATATTCTTCCATACTATCTTTTTCACATAACTTCCCATCACATCTAATTACAAAGGCCACAACTCTATAGTCCTTCATGATTCCAATAATACCATACCAAATTTCATTCAGGGCGTCATTATTGTCTTTATAGTAATCCTCTGCATTTTTTATACCCACCGTCTCACATTTTTCTTTTACCTGGTCCGTAAGGTTTTTATATTCTTTTGGAACATCGTTAATATTCCAAGCCGAGCCAATAGGATAATAGAATTTGTTGTACTTATGAGAAAATCCATCGAAAGAAATACAAGTCATTGGGTACTCTTGATCATATACATCATATTTGGCGTAATGAGTAGCCCATAAAGCGATCATATTATCTTCAGGGTCATCACTAAACTTCTGAAATATTTGATCAACTAGTGCTTTAATTTCGGGGATAACTAATTGATTGTTTAGGGTAAGTAGATTTTCCAGCTCTTCCATTGACTTCGAATTAATCTCCTCAAAGCTAAGATCCCCGCCCTTTTTAAAACCTGGCTTATTCTTTCTATACTCTAGGATTCTTCTAATATTAAGAATGTCGGTATTTTTCATATTTTTACTTAATATTTCTGAAACTTGTCTTAGTATCAAACCCGGCACTTATTATTTTTTCCTTATCTGTTCTAGTGTCTATGATCTCTTTGGTTTTCTGGGAGCTTAAGAAATCATATACGTCCTCCCATACCTTAGTTGCTGGAAATAGTTTAGTTATCCAGGTTCCATTTAAGATTACATTATTAGTTGCGTAGTATCCTCGTAATGATCCGTGCTCTATTTTATGATAGTGACCAGCAAGATTCCCACCATAAAGCGAAACTCTGCCAAGTATTAAGCTTATTGGATATTTTTCTTCATCATCCCGATTATACGTTTTTATTATATGATTAGATCCACCTATTGTTTCCCCGTCTTCCTCAACGTACCTATCTAAGAGGATTCCATAAGTAAATTTTCCGATGCTAAGAGTCAATCTAATATCAAGACCAAAAATCGGAATTTTATTATCATTGTATAGGATTGGTTCTTTTCTTTTTTGGGGAAGGCTATCTGTGTTTGGGAGTTTAGCGCCTATGTTTGGATATTGATCATTAAACCAGAATTCACTATTTAAGGTTACGCTTCCCCTTCTATCAAAGACAATATCGGGATCTAGACCATAAGTTCCTACAAGATAATCGTAGTAATCTTTTCTTTTGTCTATTATTTTCATCTTTATATTTATTTATCTCACATATAAGGCAGAGATGAGGAAATAAAAAGGAGAATTTAGTATCTCCTTACTTTATAGTTCATCATATCATATCTTTTTATTATATCTAGATATAATTCCTTCAACCTTTTTCTGAGTCTTGGATTTTCTTCTTCATTTATCTCTTCAAGTAAATAATCCAATCGACTCTCCATAGTATTTTCATCTAGGCCTAATGGACGAATATTAGATCCGAACATTGGGAAGGGGTCTATGTTTCCAGCCTTAACTTGCCAACTGAAGATGTTTCTAATATCGACTCCATCTCCACCTTCGTTTTTATATTTGGTCACTACGATATATTCATCTCCAAGAAAATGAGCCTCAATTATGTCTGACCAATCTTTATTCCATTCTTCCGGATCTCTAAGTTCAGTTATTCTCTTACAAAACTCAGAACTCATTTTTTGTGGTCTATATTTCATCATAGTCTTGTTAATTTACATTTATAAGGTCTTAGTGTGTTTTTCGGGCGGTACATAATTCAGCTTTCTTCCAATTCTTTGTCCAATGCTCGTCAGTTTGAACATGATTTGCACGGACATACTTACAAACATAATTAGGAAAGTCGTCGATAAGGAATGAGTCTGTTATTCTCATTACAACACCTTCTCGCCCACACCAACCATAATAAGAGGTATGGCTCATTATTTCATCAATGATCTCTTTTACTTCACTCTCATCTCTCAAAATTCCTCGCTCAATCTCCGGAACACTAGGAACATTAAGTATTTCCGCAAACTCTTTTACTTCATCCCAGCTATACCAGAGATTGCCATCATTAACAGCGAACATGTGCCAATAACTATCAAGAGCATCGTAGTGGATTGAGTGTTCACCATAAAGATTCTCTCCATAAATAGTTTCATTCGGTCCAATTAGATTTTTTACCTTCCAATATAAACCATCTGAAGGGTCCCAAAGGTTTCTTGACCATGGAGAACGAGTTGGAGCGCCGTGTGAACGTGCATAAACATCTACACAATTCATAGCTGTATTTTCTCCATCCAGTTTCTCGGTAAATACAACTTCTTTACCGCGATAATACTCAAACCATCCAGGCTGAAGCTTTTTATCATCTTTTGTAGCCCCAGGTGAAAATGGTAAATGATAGGTCCTTGGGTATTTCATTTATTTTATCTTTTTATTTTTAATTGCCCAAAGAACTAAATTATATGTGGCTGTAAATAGATCATTAGCTTTTTCTACGTGATATTCTTCGTAATATTCTCCCATATCAATATACCCAGCTTTTTTACTACTAGGTATTAGGACCAAAGGATAAGACGCACAGATAGAATATTCAGTGTCAGGTAGTAAGTTAGTTAATCCAGTGAGAGACCAACAAGGAATATCAGGCTGACCAAATCCGAAGTGATCAAAATCATCATAAGCTCCTACACTTGGCTCATCATATCCTTCCCAGCCAGTCTCAGGTTCACGCTCCCAGGTATACATCATATCAGCGTAATGTCCATGTCCTAGAAGTTTAAATAATTCTTGGGACTGTTCTAAAGTTGTATAAAATTGTTCTATCATTTGTTGTATTTATTATCTCTATTTTTGCCTATATGATATCCGTCGCAGAAAAGGCATTTATAGAAGCTGAAATGTACTCCATTCTTTTTACTCATTGCTTCTGCTGCTTTCTTTGCTCCGTCTATTGTATTATACATTACCTTATCTTTTCCGGTGGTCTGATTTCTGTGGGAGTTAATACTAAAAGCTCCCCATGCATTTCCTGTTATAAAGAAATTACGAAACCAGGTCTTACGTTTGAGTTGATCTTTAAACCAAATCTTAAAATTTTTCCACTTTATTCTAAGTTTCATTTGTACATCTCTTTTAGTTGTTCTAATGCTAATCCTTTTTCTATTAAGCCCCTGTAGTCAAAGTGTTTAGTATTCAACCAATCTAAACACTCAATAGAAGCAACGACATCTTCAAACCATATTGTATGCCTTTCAAACGAACAACAGCCGTCATCGATTTCAAAGTCTATATAGTCTTTATCAATGGAGACTTTTAATATTTCACGTTCTTTTCTATCCTTATTGTGAAGCAAGAACAAATATTTTGCCTCTTCTTCTGTTATTGAGGATAATGGGCGTAAATAAGGTTTGATTTCTAGAGATTCGTTCCTAGCATATGTCTTTATGAGTTCTGGTGTAAGTAATTCTAAGCTTCCTTCATTGAACTGGTATGAATATATAGAAACGAATGTTCTATATGGTAATCTAGCGCATAATTCTTTATATACTAGCTCTCTTTCTTCTTTAGTCATCATATTTTATACATTCCTTCTGGGGCTTCTTCTGCCAACCCCTTTTCAATTAATCCTCTGAAATCAAAGTGACGTTCAATTAGCCAATCAATAAAATCACCAGCATCTCCAAATTCTAAGTGATAATTGTTTAATAGATCTGAAGGATTTTCCCAATCTTTATAGCACCACCTATTTCGTATATATTCTATTTCATTCTCAGTTATACTTGAAAGTGGTCTGAGGTATGGTCTAACTCTCTCTGCAAAACTAACACTCAAACCATAACCGAATTCAAAATAAAAATCTCCTCTTTCTTGATTACAAAACCCAGTCAGTATCTCGTTTCTCCATCTCGGGCCAAAATCATCAACACGTTCTATTTCACAAATTACACCAGATTCTATTCTTGCTATTAAATCTTTAATCAACAGTTTTCTTTCCTCCGGTGTCATGAGAATTAAATGTCCGTCCTCAGTGTATTGGAATTGTTTTCTTTTCTGTTTCATATTTTATACATTCCTTTTGGCGCCTCTAATGCAAGTCCGAGATTGATTAGTCCACGATAGTCAAAATGATGTTCGTTAAGCCAATCAATAACAAAGAATAGCATTGAGTCGACTAGGGTTGTTATATTGTAGTCCGCCAGATCTTGTTCTTCACAGTCATCAAGTAGTTTATTATATTCACGTTTTTCATCCTCAGTCATTGAAGACATAGAACGAAGATAGGGCTTATAGTCCCCCGTTATTATGTGAAACCAATACTTACCATCAGAATGTTTTATTAGATCTGAAAAAATGTTATCCCTATCTTTTAAAGATATTACCCCTTGAGATACTGCGTCCAGTTCGAATATTCCTCTGGGTGTATTAATTTGTACGCCATATATCAATCTTGCTGAAAGATCTAATAATAATAATTTTCCCTCTTCTTTTGTCATATCATTCTCCTTTCTGTCTAAGCTTGGCAATAGACGAAATTAAGGGTTATTCTATTTCTTTCTCCAAGTCAAGCTCTTCTACTTCAAGGGTGTCAATGAAAGAAAGAATACTTTTCATTATTTCTATATCATGTTCCCTTTCTATCCAATAGCGCCAATCTTTAAATTCTCCTGTGGTTAAAAATTCCTTTAGTTCTTTGTTGTACCTAAATAATTTTCCATTCTTTCTATACCCCGGAAGATCATAGAAATCCTCCTCAATATTTCCGTATTTTTCATGATCTAGGGTATTATTGAAGGCCAGAAGAAAGTCTAAGTATTTATTTAGGACTATATTATTTGCTCGGTCTGCTAAATTTCCTTTAAGCTCGTTTATTTTCATTTCTTATACTTTTGTTATTATTTCTCGAGATACAATAATTAAACTCTCTGGATATCTACTACCTCCTGGATATAGAGTTACTTTAAGATCCCCAAGTTTTGTTACTTCTCCTAGATTGACTTTTGTGGTATTAGTATCAGAATAAGCTACTATATCACCAACTTTGATCTCGACTCCTTTACCATCCCTTAGTTTGCTATATCCAGGTAGTGTGTTTCCCAAATATCCACTTAATTCTTTTAGCAGTTGTTTTGAGTCTTTGGTTTTTACTTTAATTTTAGCAGATTGTGATATGGTATTAAGGTGAGTTGGGCTATATGTCATAATTTCCATAGTACAGGAAAAGAGGCTATTTTCAAAAGTAAATCCCCCTTCGATTACCCAATATTTACCTTTTAAATTAAATATAGAAACTAACTCCTTAATTTTTTCAGGCGTTTCTCTTCTATACCACGAACAATCAAATTCGTCACCATCAATTATAAACTGTTTAATATCTTTATTATAACAGAATAAACCACTTCTATCTGTACACGAAGTAGGAAATTGATAGTATTTGACTGGATCTAACTGTGAAGCGAAGCCTTTTAAAATTTCATTATATCTATTAAGTAATTTTTTATTGACTTGATCTGCTATTGGTCCTTTAATATCACCTAACTTCATAACAAATATAAGGGATTACAACAGCCTTCGGGAACATTCTCAGAAAATAACTCCGTGGTCTTTTTATATTCAGCCTCAGTTATTTTATCCTTACCTTCAAAATCTTCATAATCATCAAATTCCCAAGGTCCTGATTCTACATGGTCTCCCCAGTTATCATCAAACCAAACACGACCACCGGAATGCCAGAATCTATAATAATCTTCTCTATAACCGAATTTTATAGTTTCTCCGGCTAAAGTTATAGTAAGAGTTCCAGAGCAAAGATTAGGCCAGGAACCACTATAAGAAATAAATTTAACAGGTCTAGTATTGTTATTAGTATTCATATCAAGTATAAGAAGATAAAAGTAAGTAGAGTGTGATTTTATTATTTTCACTTACTCTACTTACTTCTCTTAATACCTATTGAATTAATTAATCTTTGTATAGGACTATTTCATTTTCCCAATTGTTGTCTTTTATTGCTCGATAAACTTTTCTAAACTTTAAAAATATCTCTCTGTATCTAGAAAGTTTATTCTCAAGTATGATATTATTTATTTCATCTATAGTATAGATAGATGAAAAATTAAGATCATTTTTTAAATTATATTTTTCTACTAACCAAAACAAGTGCTGATTACTATTTTTCAGCTCAAAAAGAGAACCTATTTTATTTTTCTTAATGTATTCATTCACCTCTAGTTCTGCCTCTTCAGCAGCTAAAGAAAAATTTGTAAATTTTTTAAAATTTTCTTCCCAGGAGCTATTAATATTTGTCATAGGGATTCCTATGTCAGAGAACAGTTCTTGTATATCAGTATATACTTTACAAAAATAGCCAAATTTATCATAATAAGACTTATCATATGTAAAATAATATACTGGTATTTGTAAATTATCTAATAAAGTTTTCTTTTCTTTGTCTCTATCTAGAACACTGTAATTAACATTCCATGCATTACTAGAAATTGAGTCATTAAAGTGTTGTCTACCATGAACCTCAATAACTATATTAATGTCTTTTAAGAAAAAATCATATTTAAATTTACTATTAGGAATTCCAAATTGATAAATAAAGTTTACATTATATTTAAACAATTCTTTTACAAATTGGATTTCTTTACTAGAAAGTCTTTGACTGCTTAAGAATTCAATATTATCTAGTTCCGATTTGAATTTGTAGTATAATCCAGGTCTATCTCGTCTTAGCCCATCTTTAGTAAAAATATTATGTTCAAGCATATAATTTTTTAACTCTTCTAATGAATTAATAGTAGAAGTATCTAGTTGTTTTGGGTTTGGAAAAGTTATCTGACTAAGGAACCCTTTAGACTGACAATAAGAATACAATTTCCTATCATAATCTTGGAGTTCTGTGGATGAGTTAATTTTATTATCAATAATAATGTTTTTTATCTCATCTAAAGTTTCATTATGAATAACCCTAGTGGTGCCATAGTCTGTTATTGGAAACTTTGTATCTTTCGGGATTTTTCCTTTTAATCGTAATCTTAAGAATTTATTATAAACAGCTATTCCATACTTTTTAATAAATTCATTTATTGTTGGAATTCCCACAGAAAGTCGTTCAAAGTCGTTATAAGTATTAAGAGATCTTGGATTTATTTTTTGTTCCATAATATTTTTTGATTATGGTTTATTTAGGGATTCTCTTACTATATTATAAATCTTAATCCTCTATAAATCCCAATAATTTCGAGGGATTTATAATATAGGAAATAAAACACTGAATTAGCCTATACTCACTAAAAGTATAAAACTGAAACAGTGTCTTTGTTTTTTATTTCACCTATAAGGCAGTCAATACCTTTTTAGACGGCAATTTAATTAGCTTAGTTTTTTAAATTGAACTGTATATTTGCTAGTGTCTTTGATCATAGACGTTCCTTTCTCATCTATAAAACGCAACATAGGATTTTCCATATAATTAGGAATAATTTGTTCTCTAGGTACATTAGTTTCATATCTAAGACCGGGACATTCATCCATTCTATCCATGATCATTAAAATTGATCTAGCATTTCCTTTGAATTCTACAATATCATTAGTAATTTGTTTCATATTACAAGAATCCTGATAAGTTGACCCTACTTCAAGATCAAACAACAGATTTAATCCGCATTTATTATAGACAAATTCTGTAAAGTTCTTATTGTAAAATTCGTGTAATGACCATACTTTATCAGCTGGAAAATTACAAGTATTAGAATCCGTTATTACCCTCAATCTTTCGAAAGGGGACTAGACTATATCATCACCTTTTATCTTAGGTGGAGTGCTTTTCATTGTTTGGACTTTCACCAATACAATTACTCTCTTTCGAGATAGTCGTTACACCTTCTATTTCTAGCTTGGCACGGGATTACCATGAGTTTTTTATCTTTTAGGCTTTTCCTGTTAGCAGATTTTACATCCACACCCTACATCTTATAGGTTAACACTCTTTTCATCATAGAATTTCTCCTATGAGCCACAATCTTTCTTTATGGACAGTTATAAAACTTGTTAAATTCCAACCTTCCTGTTTCGCTACTCTAAGGTCATTAAAGAAACCAGAGGTCCGTTAATACTACTCCTTTCGGGTAGACTAGACTATATCATTATCCTACTTTTATTTTAGGATAGACTGCGCTTCATAATACTATCTCAAGTATCATTACGTTATAAAAACTAGTCGTTACACCTTCTTTAATTTTCTTAAAGCTTGGCACGGGATTACCATGAGTTTTTTATCTTTTAGGTTTCCCCGTTAGCCCTATCTTCTAGGACACCTCATTGATATGAGTTCACAGTCTGTTTCATAATAAGTTACCCTACTATGCCACAATCTTTCTTTATGGCTAGACTCGTTCCTCCCTGTCATTTATGTTAACTTTAAGTTCATATTCCCTAAAGATCAGACTATATCATCATGTATTAAAACATGGGACGCACTTCGAAGATACTATTTCAAATATCCCCTACTCCTTCCGGATAGTCGTTACACCTTCTATTATCTAGCTTGGCACGGTATTTGGATTCTCACCATTCACCGTTAGCATCAATTTTTTTGACACACCTCTTTTGAGTTCACGTCCTTATTCACTACTAAATCACTCTAGTAGGCCACAATTTCTTATGGGCAGGTTTACAGCGAGTCTTTTTAATCTGGCTTCTAAATTTTTCTTTTCTCTTTGTGTCGGTGCCTCTTGATAATATTTCCATTCGGGTGGCACCAGAATATCCCCGAACAAAGTATTTACTCTTCCATTATGTGAAAATGGATATGCTTGTTGACTTTCAATATATGGTCTGAGCATTGGATAAGTTTGGAATACAGTCTCAATAATTCTTTCTGCTTCAGCCGGAGATGTATTAATTCTCTCAGCCAAACTATTTTTTCCAAGGCCGTACAAAATTCCCAACATAGTGGATTTCCGATTTACCTCAATCTTTCGAAAGGGACTAGACTATATCATCTTCCTATTTTAATTTAGGAAGGTCAGCACTTCGAAGATACTGTTTCAAATACCCCCTACTCCTTCCGGATAGTCGTTACACCTTCTTTAATTTTCTTAAAGCTTGGCACGGGATTACCATGAGTTTTTATCTTTTAGGTTTCCCCGTTAGCATCAATTTCTTGACACACCTCTTTTGAGTTCACTGACTTTTCATAATAAGTTACCCTATTATGCCACAATCTTTCTTTATGGCTTTTCTCCACTTTTTCTTATCCTTATCACTTAACGCATTCCAACCATCTTCACCCATATATATCTTTCCACAGGCAATATATACATCTTCTCCTCTATCAAATTTCCCTTGTAAGTTCTTATCTTTTGACTGAGCTGAAGCTGTTCTAATCTCGGCTGAACTTATGTCAAAATAACTAAGTAAACAACCCGGGTAAGAATGTATTACACTTTTTATATCGGAATGAGACACTATAGTGTGGTATCCGCTCGAGAATCTCTTGGAAGATTTCTGCATACATTGAAAATATGCTGTCATCTTAGTTATTGCTCCAGGTTCGTCAGGATCAGCATCTCTTAACATAACATGGTCTTTAGGGTCTTCAATTACACATCTTTGTTGGTTAAATAGACCGCAGATGTAGGTTGCATAACATTTCGAATACTTTTTGAAGAGCAAATAATGTATCACCATCTTCCTCATAAAGAACAATCTATTAGTTAAATCACTAGGGTCAAAGATTTTACAATAATCTTCATACTGTTGGGTCGTCACATAACTAAAAAATTGTTCCTGTGCAGTATAACCATTGAAGTTAGACCAGATTTCTTTCACCTGATCACACCCTAAGTTGTTATAGAACTGAGTTGCTAGTTCATACATCTTCATTGGATATGGGGTTTGATCTACCGGGAATCCATTACAAACCTTTTCCCAGTTTACCATAAAATCATTATATCCATCATCCACAGTAGTTATCCCTCTGTTTAAGTAGAATTTATCAGCTCCATCTAATTGTTGTACACATTCAAGTATAGCAGCTAGATAAGCAGATTCGGTTGGATAAAGTTGTGCAAATTCTAAGCAAAGTTCGTCGTTTTCCTGAGGACTTGTACAATAGAATAGGTTGGTCGATATATAGTTAGAGTACTCAAGAATGTCCCAAGTTTGTCCAAAGGCTTGAATTTTATCTGGAATGTTGTTTATATCGTTTAACTGAGTTTGACTTACTCTAGTTAATTCGTTGTAAGCTCTTTCGTAGTATAAATATTTTTCAAGCTCTAGGTGTTTATCCCCTAGTTTTAATTTATCTATTCCCAAATATATTTTTAATTTCTCGCCGACGAATTCAAGTAGTTTTTTCTTTCTTGACACATCCTTCTCGCCCAGTTTTTCTTTTACGACTTGATTTCCTTTTCTGTCATTCTTTATCATTCCAACTTCTATCATACCATCTTTCAACATTCCCTCGAGATCCAGAGCAAAATCTTCTCCATACTTCAACATTAACGAGCTAGTACTGAGACCAAGTTCGTTAGTATCCATAGTATCTATATTATTAGATAGGAGATACTTCGCTATTTCAGTCGAGTTCCCATTAAAGAACGCATTTTCATTTAAGAGTTGGACTGCTAATGGACTATACTTTTTCAGATTAGCCATTTTCTTTCTGTGCTTATCCATTTTAATCATAGATCTGGCCGTAGCACAATAAGTAATTCCCCAAGCCATCTGTTTTTTACAATAATCTTCATATTGTAATCTAAACTCCTCATCCTTATTAATACCACAAGAATGAAGTTGGCAGGTAATTCTAATGTTATCTAGGAAAGTATCTATGGCAGTTTTAGTATAATTCCCCATCTCAGTCAGTACAATGAGTAGAGTATAGAAACTATCTAGGTTACAGTAATGACCAAGAATTGAACTAGGGATGACCATAAATTCCGACTTATCCCAATACTCTAAGATAAGTTGTTCAAATTCCGGTATATAATCTGGGTATCTCCTACATATTTCAGCCCATTCTGGAGTCTCTTTATAAGTCGAGGGATCTATTTTGAGTTCTTTATGTTTCTCTGATTTTAATTTTCCTACTTCAATATAAAACATAGAGTCAATTAAATCTGAAATTCTATCAAACTCAGAATCCCAAACCGTAGCATGAAGAACTTTTTGAGCTGTCCATTTTAGAGAGAGGGGTTTTAAGTGATCTCCCCTAAGATAATTGAATACGGCAGCATCACAGAGATTATATGCATCAATACCAAACATCCTATGAAATACCTGATATTCGTATTGCATATTATAAACCCAGATATAATCCATTCTTTTTATTACAAATGCTCCGATACGTTTGAATAGAGCATCGTAATTTTCTTTGCTTGTATTATGTCTTAGATCGGTGAAACTAATAAAGCCTCCAAAATACCTATTGCAGATACTAAGGCCGCTGACATCAAACCATTTAGTATTTGTCATGCCGGAAGCCTCAAAGTCAAGTGCAAGTAATTCATCCTCAGGTAAAGATTCTAGCCAGGTCATGAAATTATTTGCCTCTTCAATAGTATGGAGAACTTTGTGTTTGAACCAAGAAAAATCAACCTTCTCTGTAAACCCCGGATCCATAAACTCTGCTATATCTTTCTTTTCCGGGATATCAACACAAACCTTCGCAAAACTACCTCCTTCCAAACTGAGCCTATACAATTTAGCACAGTCAGAGTAATTTTCACCTCTAACTCCAAAATGTATAAAATCTCTCAACCATTTAAACGCATTACCTCCAACCAACATTACAGCATCAGAATCACCCAGTCCTAAAGCTTGTATAGTCTGTTCTTTGTCCAGATTAAAGAAAGCTTGGATAGGGTGAACATCTGTGCTTAGTCCATTTCCGAAGAGCATTGCGCCATTAATTTCATTTTGATCGAATAAAACTAATCTTCTGTTCATATTTTACAGTTTAATATTAATATACGTGGACCAGAGAGTTATATTTCAAACCCTCTATCCACATTATAAGGCAAGAGGGGGAAGAAAAGAGCAAAAAAAAAATAAAAGTTAAGGCAAATAAAAAGTAGAGAATTTAATCCCTACTATATTCAATGTAATATCTATGGTCATCATTATCCACTAGGTAATATCTATCTTTTTCATAGTTTTCTCCGGTCACAATATACTCGGTTCCTTCTATAGTAATCTTATCATACTGCTTAAAAGGAACATTATCTTGTGTAACCTCATGCGCTTCGTCATAGGTGAGAGAGATACTAGGTTCTTGAGTAAATAGGTTGTTAAGTCCCTCTGCTCTTGAAACCTTATAATCTCGATAACCTAGGGGAGTAGCAGGACCCCAAGTACCATCAGAATATTCACAGCTTTCATGGATTTCATCTTCATTTATACTTGGTTTCCATCCACACAAATCATCTCCATAACTACCATCGGAGATAAAAGCTTTTTCATAGATTTCTTTGTTGACTTCGTTAATTTCCATTTTTATTAATTGTTTTTATGAATTGTTCTTTTCGAATTTCCAGGTTCCTAATATCCTTATCAAACCTTTCTATAACACTCTCTTGGTTGAAATATACAGTAGCGGCATATAATCCAAATGAGGTAGATGTGGTAGTTGGATAATCTGCAGAAGCCTTTATTGAAATCTCATAAGGTCGACAATCTTTAGGATAGTCTGGGGTTCTATAATAACCTAGTTCAGCAGATCCATTATCACGCCTATTTAAATAGATTACATAAAACTCATCAACTTTACCATCGCCATAAACCCAAACCTTATCTCCAATTTTAATATCCTTAAGCTGTTTCATCTTAGTTTTGGTAATAAGTCATCTAAGTAAGCCCATAAAACTGGATCCTCCCAATTATCTCTAGGTTCCCACTTTCCTTCCCAGCATCGAATTAGGTCTGTAAGAAATATCCCATCCTCTTTGTTTTTATTCCTGCAAACAACTAAAACACTAGAGCCGAAATCAGTGGGTACTTCTTCACTACATTTATGCCAAGGTAGGTTTTTCTGGGGATTACTATCGGCCCACTTAGCACCATCCTTAAATCCTTCATAATATTCATCTTGGTGAGGTGCTCCATGTGCTATACCAAAATCAGCAAGTTCACCGGCTTTATGCCTAATCTGTTCTTCTCTTGTCATATTATTTTGGGTTATATTTATTTTCTGCTTCTTTCATTATCTCTGCTATACATTCCTCTGCAGCATCCTCCTCACAAGAAGATTTTAAGAACATATCATAAAACCACTCAAAGAAAGATTTACGCTTTTTCATAAGGATTGTTTTCTTCCGTCATTTCAATCGCCATACCAAGATCTATTAAACCGATGATTTCCTTCTTATATAAACCAGATTAAAATTCCAAGCCCGGTAAAGAACATATAAAAAATCACTGGCACTATCCATAATCCAATTTTCTCCTTAATATCCTTTGGCTTAGGGAACATTAATGGGTAGATTGTAATTAAAAAACAAACTACAATAAAAGCCAGATCTACAATTATCTTCAAAGCTATCATATTATTCTTTCTTTTAATAACCACTTAACCGTTTCAACCATTCCATCGAGGAGATTTGTTTTATTTATTGACCAGACATAATTAATTTTATTGTCTTTACTGTGAAAACTGATATAGCTTAGTTCAGTCCTCATCATAATAAACTTACAAACCTCACCACAGTAATTTATCTCTTCTGGAACTATATTAATTAACTGAGCTAAACTCCAAGCCGATATATCATAGTCCTCAGGTTTAAGGAGATCTGATATTATATTAACACAAGTCACATCACCAAATAAGAAATCATACGTCCACATCCTATCTGCTGTGCTTGTATCTAGCCCGAGTTCAATTAATTCCTCGCTTTGTTCTTTTGTAGTGTAATCTCGCGTTGTAGTTCTCCCTTCCAAATTCCACCTTCTCTCCCAATAAACATATCCCAATACTTCATCATAGTTTTTGCAATTATGATCTACTAATATATTATTTTTGGTGTTGGAGTCGGAAGGTTCTATCTTACAACGCAGAAATCCACTACAGATATCATAAGCATTTTTACACGACAGACAACACTTCTTTATCATATTCTTCGTAAATATAAGAGATTGGGTCACTTAGTAATCTTGTATCAACCAGTTTTACACCAGGGTTTTGTATCTTTAGGTCATTATGATATATAGTCTCAGTATCCTCATCCCAAAATTCTTCCCAGGCTTCTAGATTTTCATACCCCAGTTGTCCTCGTTTTAACCAGAGATTTAGAAGGTTTAGAATATATGGGGAGAATGTTTTTATAGTTATTTCACCTTCTCCTTTAAATTCAGGCAACCTCTCATTCATCCAGTCTATTTGTTCCCAAGGCGATAATCCATTTTCCGGGAATTCATAGGTAGCTTTTATATCCATTAGTCCCTTAGAATCATTCGATGTGTGTATTTTCAGCATATACAGAATCAATTAAGTATTTTTGTAATTTCCTGATTTCTTCAATTTCAAAATCCTTACTTCCTTCTAGCTCTTGCAGCATTTCATAAACTTCCGGACTGATATTATATTTGTTTTCTAGGACTTCAAAATATACGTTCTTTTTATCCTTCCTAGTTTTAGATGTACAATGACCAGCCTCAAGTTGCCTTAGTCTATATAATCCCCACATTTCTCTCATGCAAGGTTTAAAATAGGCACAATCTTTACATCTCTCTATCTCATCTCCTTCTACAACCTTAAGAGTCGATCCAGTCAGTTTAGAAAAGAATTCATCCCCGAGATTAAGCTGTTTTATAATTTCAAATTCATACTTGTATTGTTCATCGAGGAGTTTATTGATTGTATTTTCTTTTTCTCCTGCATTAAGATAAGATTTCCCGGCTATTTCCTTTATTTTATTTTGTATAGACTCCGGAATGTTATAAATCTGTTCCTTTAGTTTAAAATATACAACTTTTTTATCGCTCCTAGAATCTTTACTACATGATCCAGCTTCTCTTCTTCGATATTCAAAAAATCCAGTATTGTTGCAGTGGTTTAGGTAGGCACATTCTTGACACCTTTCGCCTACTTTATGTCTTGACTCATATTCACAAACTTCTATCTCTGCCCCAAATAGTTTCGATAAATAAATTTCTCCTATTTTCCTTTCCACATATATAAGGAAGAGGAAATAAAAAAAGATCTAATCTAAGATCTTAATTATGTTGAATAATTTAAAAGTTCACCTCATAAATCAAGCTCTCGGTAACTCGTCCTCTGGCTCTAAAGATCTAAACCTACATTACGTAAGAAAAGACCGATTTATGATGTATGTAAATCAATATATGAATTTTGTGTCATGAATAATTTCTCTGGTTTCATATATAAGGATTTGGAGGGGTTTTGAAGGGTTATGTTTTTAGTTCTATAGTTCTGAGAAAGTCGAGATTTTTTATGTCTAATCTAAGTCCCATTTGAGTAGTCATTCTTTCTACTAATACTTCGGGCTTAGCTTTTTCCTCTCCTATAAATCTTTGTAATTCCGGATTAGCACCTAGACTAATTAAACCACTAAACCCGACTTTTTTCTTTGGTATTCGTCCTAGTTTTATCCCGGTGTAGTAGTATTTTGAATAAACCTTACTAACTCCTTTATCTTCCTTCACATAAAAAATATAATAGTTCTCTTTTTCTTTCTCTTTACAGCATAAAATTAATTCTCTCTGGTTCATTGGTTGTATAATAGTTTGTTATTGTTTTAGGATCTTCTCCAATACTAATCACAATATCTTCCGGTTTACTAGAGAAATCAAGAAAAGTCATATGATCAGATTTTAGTCCCATTAAAAACTTATCACTTAATTTCTTACGAATCGATTTGTATATTTTATTATACATTCTTATAAACCGGATTACAGTACCTTTTTCAATTAAGGTCTTTCTATAGGAGAACAGTACTGAATATCTAGTTTCATCTTCTAATTCCTTTTTTAGATATATGACTAGCATAATTCTTCTTCTCGAAAATAAGGATTTCACACTAATCCTAATCTAAAGTTCTTATAATTGTTATGGGAAAGAAAAAGAAGAAGAAACTTTTTAATAGCCATAAAGCACAAAAAGCTGCAAATCGAAAAGCAGAAATAGAGGAACATGGTAAATTAATTTCTCTTAGGCCTGGAAAAGTATTCAAGTCTAAGAAAGAGTATAATCGTAAAAATAATAAAGTAAAGGAACAAGACTATGACACAGACCTTGCATGAATTTATTGAAAAGCTGCAGAAGATTGAGGAAAAATACAATGCAGCCAACTGGACTCTACAACGTGAAGTTATGTTGCTAGATGAAAATGACGAGTATCAATTTAATTCGGACTATCAAGATTTTTCTGACTTCGACCTCCAAATCGATGATGAACACGGTTATATCATTTTCCCTGCAGACTGGGACTATGAAGAGAACTGGGATGATGAAGATGATGAGGAATATGACGAAGAGGAGAGTGAGGACGACGAAGGATAAAAGTCGATGAAACTTATAAAAATCAATAAAGATCCTGAGAAGATATTTTTTACAGGAGATCTACATTACCAACATAAAAACATCCTGGCCCTAGACAATCGAAACTATGAAACACTAGAGGATATGGAGAGTTATATTAGAGTAGAGCTAGTACAAACTCTAAGTGACGATAATATACTGATAGATCTAGGGGATATGTTTTTTGGTACTAGAGATAATAAGTTTCGTGGATTAATGTCTTGTATTCCCTGCCCTATCTATAAAATCTTAGGAAATCACGATAAAGAAAAATACTTTAGGGAACATAGTGATTATTTTGAGATGATAGAAGATTCGGTAATTATAGAAGTGGGGAACCAAAGAATAACATTAAGTCATTACCCGATCCTAGATTTTCCGTATATGTATAGTGGTGGGTTAGAGATTTTCGGACATACTCACGGACATCTAGATAATTTCTTGAAAACCATACCCTACTTAATGGTTGATATAGGGTTTTCATCGGGATTTTCAAAAGAGAGAGGCACATTCTTACATTCTTTAGACAGCATCTACAACTATTTTGACGAGAAAACAGGTGGTAAAAATTATTCAGCTTGGGCAAATGAAAAATACCATGGCCAGGATAGTTTGTGGAATCCTTAAAAACAAAAAAAAACAAAGGGAAGAGATTAAGTTCTCTTCTCTATTTTTATTTTTTTTGCGCTTCATTTCACACTCACTAAGGCTCGTGTTCCATTACGCTTTAGTGGAAGAGTGAAGAGCCGCTTCGCTCTCGTCCTCCATCACTCCGGAAGGGCGTCGTGATTCCGTCCTCACAATTACCGTTTCGCTTACGCTCCACTACTCAAGAAAGGGGCGAACGGAAAAGCCGTAGGCCCGGCGATTGTGGTTCACGGGGCTCACGCCCCCTGAATAGAAGCCCAAATAGTACGCGCTAGCAGAACTGTAAGAAGCAGAAGACCAATAGTAGCCAGCGCTAGAAACATTGAGCAGACCACCACTAGTACGAGGCCGGTAGCCGGAGGCAGGGAAGAAAACACCATCCGGACCACATTGCCTACCACCCTTGAATCGTAAGCCATTGTCCCACCTTCCGATGACACCACTTGCCTCTAAGCTTTGAAACACGTCACATCCAGGGACTTTAAATCCAGGCGGACAAGGATCATATATAGTTTTAATGGTTAGTCTTGATTTATTCGGGTTCTGATTATCTTCATCCTCTATGTTCTCACACTTAGCATCCCAAAGATTTACACATCCTTCATAATTCAGTTCTTCATACATATACTCTGGTTCTCTAATGCTTCGGAAAATCTCTTCTCTTTTCAGGACATCTACTTTTTCTATATCTCCCCTAAACGGATCCTTTCTACCCCATTGATAATAAGTTCCTATTTCACCATTCCAGCCAAGATTAACTGGGAGAACAGCAAACTGATAATTCTTAGTGAGTTTCTTTCTTGGATGATCACCAAAATATATTGGAGTTAAGTTGCCTTCATAATACCAAACGTGCCATGACCAGATTATAGTATTATCTTCGTCATAAATAGCGACCAAGGCATTTTCTCCAGTCTTTCTTTTTCTGTTTTTATCTAACTTAAAGAAAAGTTCATGATCATTAAAGCTAAGATTTTTTAAAGTTAATCCATCACTCTTCCAGACTACATCAACTTTCTTAATCTTATCTTTTATTTCAGGAGAACATATAGGTTTATTAAGGTAGTCCACATAATCAGTAAAGAGATAATTCCCCGGTTTCTGATTTGTATAAGCTTCGGGATTTGGTTTTCCATTTTTTATAGCATTACCGTAGATAAGAGGAATACTATAATAACCGGGCTCATGAACTATATAACAATTCGCGGTGTTTATAGTTCCAGTCTCATTCCCAAAGATATCTACTTTACTTAGATTTATCATTGACATAGCTTTCTATTTCTTCTTTAAATGATATAAAATTATATTCATAAACAGTTTTGCATACAGTGACGTCACTCTCTCCGCCCATTAAACTTACGAGCTCGTCTATTAATAACAAATTTGGTTTTAAATATGTCATTGGTCTATTGCTGGTAAAATACAAAATCCTTTACTAATACTTTCATTGGTAAAGCATGAGGTTACCGGTGTTGCACTAGAATCTGGAATAAAACAATAACATGTGGCTTTATCCGTCCTATGTGCTGTCCAAAAATAACCTCCTTCATCCATTCTAGATACTCTCTTGGTACTACTATAATTTGAATTTAAATAACCTCGTGCTTGTAATAGTAAAGTCCCTTTATCCGGAGTATAAAAAGCTATTCCATGTTTTCCGGGTCCGTTTATTATGTCAGAGCTTGACTTATCCAGGTAATAATATATGTCTTCTCCAGGAACTTTAAAACCACGTGGACATGGATCATAAATAGTCTTTATTGATCTTCTTGTAGACCCAAAGTAAGATTTTATTCCACTCTGATTTATAAATCTAGGAGCAGCACTGTCCCAGAGATTACAGTTTGAGTGAGATAAATCATTAATAATTGTATCTGGATTTTGTATACAGGTTGTTATTATTTTCTCGTCAGATATTAGTTGCCACCTCGTTTTAAAATAATATCCTTTAAACGGATCTTTTCTACCCCACTGATAATATAGATATTCTTCCTCTCCATCATAGCCTAAGGGAGCTGATAATACCCCAATGTTATAATACTTTGGTAATCTCTTTTTTACTTTTTCCTGATATCCAATTCGTAATTTTTCAAGTAAGCCTGGATAGTACCAAATATGCCAGGACCAAATACAACTACCTGTCACGTCAAAAATACCAATCACAGCATTCCCAGCGCATTTTGTACTCCCCGTTATATTAAATTTCAGATATAATTTACCTAGGCTGAATTTTAGGTTTTCTATTTCAATGATCTTTTTATCTTGCCATATAACTGCAGCTCTAGCTATTTCATCAGAACTTATCCACGGAGACTCTATAGGATTGTCATGATAGTCAGAAAAATTAGCATAAGCCAGGATATTATCTTTTCCATTTTTTATAGCATTACCGTAAACCAGAGGAATTTTATACTTCCCCGGTTTTTTGACTATATAACAATTAGCCGTCTCCCTAGTTTTCATCTTATTGCCTTGAAAATCAACTTTACTAAGATCAATTCTCCCTAGCATATTTTGATGATTATATTGTTATTATTCCAAGAAGCATAAAATTTTTCTCCAGGTGTTTCATATTTCTCTTCAGCCTTCTCCAGACTTAAACTTAGGCCCTGAACTTCCTTTTCCAAATCAATCCGGGCCTTTTCATAAGTCTGGTAATTATTTATGCTTCTTAAATTTTGTTTTGTTCCTTCTCTTATATAAACAATTAAAGAATATTTTTTCATCATCTATAAGGAAATAGAAAAGGAGAGAATTTAATCCCTCCATAACTTCCAGCCTAAAATACAATTCATAGTCCAGAATACAAACTGAGCTACCATACAAAAATCCCCAGCTCTCCACCACATCACTATACTAGCCAGATCTATAATAATCCAGTATATCCATTGTTCTCGGTATCTCAGGATCATTAAAATCTGTGCTACAAAAGCTGGAATAGTTGTGATAGAATCCATAAAAGGTTGTGTATCATCTGTCCCTTTTAAAATCATCCACAGAAGTCCAATACCTAGGGCCGTGAATATTCCTAAGATGATATTATTCTTTCCAAGGTTTCTACTTTTTACTTCTCCCGTTGTGTTATTGTAATTTCGGCTCCATATAAAAAGTCCGAAAATCATAGTAATAAAGTAGAAAACATTTTCCCCAAGTTCTCCATAAAATCTCTGTCTCCAAGCTAAGATCATATAAGTCCCCAGTTGTAAGAAAGCTGGTATATAGGCACTTAACTTTCTTTGGCTTGTTAGGACTACAGCATAAACACCGAGAAGACCTGAAATTAGAGATAGTATTGAAGTTTCTGGTCTTAAAGCAAAAGTAAAAACCTGTAAGAAAATTCCGAAGAAACCAAACCACATTATTTTCCTGTTCACCGGTTCCTTTACTTCGGACCACATTGTTTTAATTAAGCTTGCCATTTATATAAGATTTAACTGTTTCAAAATTCTCGAGAAAATTACCATTCAAAATTTCTACTTTATCCCACCAACCAAATTCATTAAGAAGACTGACTAGGATATCGTAGTTTTTAGTTCTTTCTTCTATAGTACTCTGTTTCATATATCTACTACCATCATCCACAAAATTATTCTTAGGAGGTAAGAGATATATTTTATTCCAAGCTATTCCGTGCTGTAAAGTTTTGGCAAATGGAAGGAGAACATTATTATATTGTTCCGGGTCTATTTCAATTTCAGGATCCTCAGAATAAGCTTTGGCATACATTAGAGTCACTAAATTATCTGTATCGGAAATAAATATACCAGGATTTTCAGAACTAGCTATTTTTTCTTGGCTATACTTTCTTTGACCAATGAGGAACTCTATGAAATCATTTACAGTAAGATCAATATCAGTCTTACAAAATTTCTCCATATAATCCCTTCCAAATTCAGTCATATAAGGAAGGCCGAAGTAAGTAGCTATATCTCTGGTTAACGTACTCTTTCCTTCTGAAGCCGTCCCAGTAATTAATATGTTTGTGCTAAAATACTGACGGAAGGGCTTAGATATTTTACTCCAATAACGAATAGGGAACTTACGAATGAGAGTACCAGAAACTAAGTTATCCTCTCGATCAGCTAGGTAGACAGAGGCATTGAAGAGGTTTGTTGCTAGGATCTCTTCTTTGTATCTTGGTTCTCCTACATACCAGACATACTTAGCACTTTCATCTAGTCCAATTTGTTCTTTTATAGCTTTTTGCCAGATGATCCAATTGTTGAGAGATTGAGATTCATCCAAACCAACCTTAGTATCATTTATCTCAATTACTCTTATCTGCTCATCACCTTTAAAGAGTTCTCGTATTATTGTGGTTCGTCTTCTCAGAGGCAATCCAATTTCTTCAGCCCTAGGTTCAAGATCAAATCCACAAACGATAACATAGGCGATATCATTCTCTTTCTTTGCCCTCATTATAAGATCTAGGTGACCCTGATGAAGAGGACAATAACCACCAAAACAAAGTCCTATTTTAGTCATTTAACCCAAGATTTTTCGAGCCAGATAATAATATCTTCAAAAAGTTTATAAGGATAATTATCACATTTCCAGTACTTTACTGCAAGCTCGTATAGAATAGTAAAAACTTTAGTTTCCCCAGTAATCAAAAAGATAATAATTTCTAATGGTAATAATCCTACACCTAAAACAACTAGAGTAGGAAAAAGTACTGCACCAAATAAAGCAGCTAGAATTATATAAAAGAACGAAATAATATAAAATATTCCTTTAGTTATAGCTACTAGGATAATAAGAATTATATACAGAATGGTTCCAACTGTAGATACAATTCCAATGCCTAAACTTCCTAATCTGTTTTTAAATCCAATAATTTTAGTCATTGTTCCAGGGTGCGTTTGTGTAATCGGGAGCAGATTTAGGTAATACTATGCTAGTCTTTTGAACCCACATAATGTCACCTCTTTTATGTCCCTCTATTTTTTCATCTAGGACTTTTATTTTAAACCTTTTCTCAGATTCTTCCAGCACATCAACTTGAGTTACGGCCGGTGTTGCAGTTCTCCCCATTCGATCATAGTAATAAAATTGATACATTGATCTTATAGGAGTCTCAAAAACTTTATTTTTATTAGACATTGTTGTTATTGAAAGCTGATATTAATGAACTAAGTAAATAAACGAAATCTGTTTTATTTCCACAGACAGACTCAAAAACATTACTACAGACGGGATAGAAATAACCATCATCTTCCGCTAATGTTAGTATTTGATACTGATTTTCTCCGGATATCAAAACCAGTCCCCCCCCCACGAGAACCCAAAGAATAAACTCTATTATAAGGTTTGCCACGAAAGATTCTGCAAAACGAGAGGTGTTCATACATTCCATCCTGGCCTCCAACTTCTCTATATATCTCACTAATGTCCTCTCTTATTATGTTAAGAAGTTGGATATCATATTTTATGTTTAGCGCTCTGGATACTACGCTATTAATGAATTGGATTTTACAAGAAGATTCAGTATCATCGCCATTAATTTTGTATCCACTGTTAAGAAGAGACCTGTGAAAGTCCGCATACTTATTTAAATCTCTCCACCATTCTTCATTATAAGTCTTAAAATATAAATTCTCAGCCTCTAATTCTGTTATAAGTTTTTTCTTACTCATAATAACAAAGCGCTTCGTAATTATATCTTTCTATTGGACTAGATAAAACTGGATGGATCTCACCTTGTAATTCATCGGGCCATAAGGAAAGATCAACTCCAGTCTCTAAAAGCTTTGACACTCTCTTTGCAAATTCGAAATTTAATCTTTCTACATCTTCTTCCAGGAAATCACTAAAGAAAACCTGATAAGCCTCTTTTGAATTAGAGATAAAGTTTGAAGTAAAGAATCCATGTAATCCGTGTATGTCAGCAAATTCAGAAGCGTAACACCAAAATCCTATAACTTTTCGTCCTAGTAATAATGGCACAACTTCTTCATCAACCACATAATTCTTCCAGTCTACATCAAATAAGCCATTTCTATCTCCATGACCTATAAACATTAGATCTTGCTCTGGATTTTTCTTTAAGATTTCTATGAGCGTATCTTTATCTATGTTTTGATACACTATTATTCCAGGCAGATCTTCATAAATATATCTAAAAATTTCTACGTCCTCTTTAGATAATATATGTACTGCTATCATAAAAAATTTGTTAATCTAATTGTTGAAGAAGGGAATTTAACCCTCCTTTATTAAAATGGTCTATATTTTCCGATTATTTTTGCTTTCCCACTATTAAGGGAATTACAATCAACTTCAGCACAAGCGGGATCATAATATTCAGAAGGAAGTACTGGTAAAATCCCATGTTTGGTTTTAATACAGATCTTCCAACACACTAATCCTTTAAATATCCCATGCTTTCCCTTAAATGATTTGAGAAAATATTTATTCCTTTTCTTCGCTATCATCTTTTAATAACTTTTCAAACCCAGGAACATCACCAAGACTGAAAGAAGCTGATTTAGGTTTACTGTCGTCCTTAATTTCTTTCTTTTCTGGTTTTGGCAATTTTCCTTGTTTTAATTCTCTATAAGCAGGACTATAAGATGATAAAGCCATTTGCAACATTCTAGAAGCTTCATCCTTATCACAACCTAGAACTTCCATCACTTCGTTTGTACAAGAACCGAGAGCAGCGAAGGCACTAAGTTTCTTTCCAGGATCAGTAGTAATATCAGCCAGGATAACAAACGTGATGGCTTTATCTACGATTTTCTGAAACTTATCCTGCTTTTCTAGCATTTCTTTCCAAACTTCATCTTTAGGAACAGCCCAGATTTTATCTACAACGTCATAAATCTCATTAAACTCTTCCCAAGTTGTAGTCTTCTTACCTATATTACCTTTATAGTCTAAGGTTACAGAAGTCTTGGTCTTATTTACAATTCTAGTTCTTGGTTTCTTATTCATCTTCTTTTGTATATAAATCTTTTCCACAAACAGGACAATATCTTATTGGAACATAAAAGTCGTCAAGTGGAGTATGAATTGCTATCGACGAAGTTCTTTTACTCTCAGCCTCTCTCCTTTTAGAAATCGGTGTTTCTCCCATGATACACGCCATATAATTTAATCCGGGGAAATCATAAAGAAAATCTACACCAATTGATTCATCCTCATGCTTATAAGGTTCGCAAAAATTACACATAGATATAGTACATTATGTAGGCGAAAAGAATCCCAATAATCAAGAATGAGACTTGAGTTCTTTTGCCAGCCGTTAATTTTGTTTGATTTTCTAACTTTTCTTTATTGTTTCTAACCAAGGCATGCAACATAACCATACTAAGGATAGAGGTAAAGACAAGATAGATAATCGCAATACAAGCTACTATAAAGAATATCGTCTTAATCATTCAGCAAATTCTTTTAATACCAAATCCACAAATAATTCTTGGGTTCCACCTTGTTTTCTTAGGTTATAAACTGCAGTAATAATTTCTGAGCACTTTACTGTTTTCTTTAGCAAATACCCGTCCATTACCTGCTGGAGAGGAACCAAGATCTCAGAACTCAAGTCAATCTTAAAAAATCCATGTTCTCTATCTCTAGGTATATCAACTTGAACCCCGGATAAAGAGAGATAAGATCTTTTTATAGATTGAGATTTTACTTTTAGGTACGTAACTACTTTTGGCCTATTAAACTTTATAATCTTTCCAACTAATTGTGTACCCGGTAAAAACGCGGTATCAGTAGCGGAATTAAATTCTCTTTTCATTTTCTATCTCTAAAATTGGTTAAGAGGTTCTCAATATTCTCTCTACCTACGGGATTATCAGATTGACTTGCGAATAGTGGTAACTCTTTATTATTATCTAAGCAATATTCTACCAACCAATCCGCTGCATCTTTTCCAGTATATCCAATTCCTAGATCATGATCGAAACATATAGCTCCAGGTAATCCATTTTCTCTAATCCAGGCTTTAAATTCATCAAAGCTCTTAACCCAGACTGTCTTAGGGTCATCAAACTCAAAATAATTCTCGTTATATACCCAAGACCAGCTAGGATATTCTGGATCCCCTCTAAATGGTTTCTCCGGATCTCTAATATCGTCAAGCCATAGTATAGTTTCTTTCATATTTTCTCTAGATCTTCAAATTTACAGAGCGCAGCGGTAGATTGAATTTGGAATAATACAAATACTCCATGATCTGTAACGCTTTTCACTATTCCCTCTTGATTTTTAGGTTTATAAAGAACCATATCAAACGGTTTAAGCTCTTTCGCTTCTTCTTTTGTCATTTTTTATTATTTATGTTGAAGGCCCCATATTTCAGAGACCTTTAAATGGTTTTAGAATTTATATTTTACACTAGCCATAACATTGAAAGGCACATCAATCAAGTACAATAATTCACTCGCTCCTATGACGGCACTTGAATAGGTCCTTTCATTTGTTATATTTCCCACTCTCAAACTCAAATCCCAACTCTCATACTCGGCCTTAATATATGCGTTAAGTGTTAGAGCTGAAGGGAGTTTGTAATCGTTCCACATATCAACATACAGCTCAGATCTATAACGCAAACCTAGGCCGAATTTATACCTGGAAATACTATATTCAATGTCCTGGTTTATAGTAACTCCTGGAGTAAAGGTATGATTCTTAACTCCATACGCTTCGGTCTTTACTATGTTCCTTGAAAAGCTTGAGTTATTGATTAGGCTCACATGTTTTCCAAGTTTATATACTCCAGAAAACTCCAAGCCAAGACGATAACTGGATTCTGCATTTTCGTGAGCAGGCAGTCCATTAGTTCCAAAGAGACCATTCAAAACCAGTTCATTATCAAAATACATATAGAACATGTTGAAATTACCTGTGAACTTTGGTAGTTTGATATCTGCTCCAATTTCCAGGTCATGTGCTATTTCTGGGGTTGTCGTAGCTAAGGAACCAGAGAACCATTCATTACCACCAAACATATCAGATCTCATGGGTTCACGTCCGGTCTTTGAGAATCTTGCATAAATTTTTTGAGAGGAGATCGTATATTCAACTCCAATCTCATAGTTCAAGAAATTCCAGACTGTGCTATCTCCCGGGTTAAATGAGAGTGAAGAATTTATGGCGTCTGTATATGAGAAATCTACATATCTATATTGAAGATTACCAAAGGCTTTAACTCCGGAATTTTCATACTTCACTTTTCCGAATGCATTAAAGTCCCGTTTCCTTCCTAGATTATCATAGAAATCAGATGGTCCTAAGTTTCTGCAAAATTCGGTAGTATCTAGGTAATGTCGTCTCTGGAATTGATAAGCATTGGTTCCAAAGTCAATCTCAGTCTTACCAAGGAAAAGTTTACCTATCAAATTAGCTCCTAACATGTGCTGAGTTAATCCATAATTATAAACCATTCCTGTAGTTGCCCAAGTCGGATCAATCATTCTCCACATATAATTGTCAAGATCGAATCTATAACCTCCATCCTGATACATATAATAAATAGACCCCACCAACATGAATCTGGAACCAAAGATACCCCGATACTGAATCTTGTCTATACTCATCACCCAGTTATCATCGTCATAAGGAGAGTTGCCGTTTGTTCTGGGATCTAAAGCCAGTTCTTCCAGAGTCACCCCTTCATAACCTTGTCCGTTCTTATGCCAACCATTCATAGTTAAGAAATCTATGCTGTGGTTTTCATTAAAGAAGTACCCAAGTTTCATAGTAGCAGACTCAGATTTATTGGAAGAGTTGTATTTATATCCGTCTGTACCTGAGGAAGTCAATTTGAGATGTAAACCCCAATTATTCCTTACACCCATATTATAGACCAATCCCGTTTTATGAGAATTGAAAGATCCATAACCTAGGTATAAATATGAGGTTGTATCAGTCTTTAAGTTCACAGATTCGAGGGATATGTTTCCTGCATAAGCTGCTGTTCCATTTCCACTTACACTAGATCCTCTTTCAAGTTTAAGTGAGTGGAGAGAGGACATAAGATCAGGTTGGTTAGCAAAATAACACCCAAAATCTTCAGCTTCATTCCAGGGCATACCATCGAGAGTTACATTAATTCTAGTTTGATCCATTCCACGCACTCTCATATAAGCATAACCAAACTCAGATCCATTATCACCATAAGAGAATACGGAGGGAAGTTGAGAAAGTACAAAACACGGCTCTTGACCAGTATTTTCAGACTCAAGTTTCTTAATATCAATTAAAGACCCTTGTTCACTGGAGACTCGATAGGAAGATACAATACTAACTTCTTTTAATCTATATACTGTATCCTGAGCATTAAGAGGAAGAGCATTGAGGAGAATAAGAACCAAGGATAATACTGAAATGGCTCTACTAATTTTTCTGGTACGTTTAGGAACAATAATCTCCTCATGACGTCCAGAATCCATTTGACTTAATTTGTGGCTTCTCATTATATAATCTAAGAAATCTTTTTGTTCTACACTATAAAAATTCGTAGTATCCCTGAGTATAATTCTTCTTGTCGTAAGTGTATTCTTAACTACATCAAGAAACATACAAGATACACTAATACTAGATTCTGTTCTCTCATCTACAGAAAGAACCCTAAACATATACTTTTCGCCTAGTCTAAAACAGGCATCTTCCTTAATATTCTCTATCATGCTATTTTAATTATATTTTTACCAGAATCAACTAAAAGTTTAAGTTCTTCTTCATTAGGCTCACGTACCTCAGAGGCAAGACTCTCTAGCCAGGTATAACACTCTTTAATTAATTCTTCTTTTCTTTCCTTATTCGCTTCAGACCACTTTTCATAGATCTTTTTACGATTAAGCATAGAAAGAATCATATAATAAAAGAAGGGCGGATATTCTCTAGTATCATTAAAAAGCTCTGGAATATCAACTTTACTATTCTCGATTGCTATACGAGCTGCTTCTTTTAGGTCCCGTGAAGATCCTTGTTTGTTATACTTTATTATCAAATTATAAAGATCTTCGTCTATAACCCAATCAATATCTAAGTATTTCATTTTATAATCTTAGAAATAATCCAAAATAACAAGATACCTATTCCTGTACATAATAGATACAGAAGATAAAGCATTCCAATAAAGGCCAGAATTATTAACTCAAGTGGCCAGAGGATTAGGGTAACGAATAAGAACATCCCCAAACTAGTTTCATCATCTATATCAAGGATGTCTATTATTCCTATGCAGTCTTTCTTTCTGTCAATAATATAAAGAACCAGGAAAATAACACACAGAATAAGTCCTATAATAAAATATTGAAGTACAGTCATCTTTCCACTACCTCAATTGTTAGACCAGTTTCAGTAAATGTAAAATTCTTGAGTTGGAGGGTTTTAAATATTTCTTTTAGACCTTCCATCTGTCCAAACCTAATCGCCAACTTATCTCCCTCTAATTTATCTATGCCTTGAACTCTTAAATTAGACAACCCTAATCTTACAGCAACAGACGCATTCATATACTTAACGTCTATACTGCTTTTTCTCATCTCTGTTACCCTCAAGTTTACGCTACCTGAGATAGGGACTAATCCAAGTTTTAAAGAACCGGACGTAGATATTTCGGTTGGGGAAATATAGGTTAGGTTCAAATCTAAGTTATAATTTTTCTTTATATAACTAGAAATTTCATTATAAGTTGCTATAATTTTCATATCTCGAATAAAAAGAAAACACAAACCAGATTTTTTAATTATCTGATTTATGTTCGATGTTTCACATTTATAAGGCTTTCAAAGGTTAATTTTTGGTGGTGTCCCGAAGGTATCTCTCATTGCTTGACTAGGGAGCATACCAATCAAAGTAGTTTCCTGATCGCTAATTATATTATACTCATCAATCAGTTTTTTCACTTCATCATCTAGTTCACCGATTTCAACTCCATCCTCAAAAAGTTCAGGGCATTTTATTTTCAAAAGTTCACCGATAGCAATAGAGGTCATACTAAGTTCAGCAATCTTTTTAATTATGACTCCGACTGCCATCTTTTCTTCTGGTTTGAGGTCTTTCATTGCCTCTTTATAAATCCTTTTTAATTCTTCTGGCGTGTACATATTAAATATTTTATAAACTTCCAAAAACTAGAGTAAACTATGATATCAAGGGAAACTATCTCATTAAATTCCCCTAAAACATATTGAGAACCCTTTGGAATTATAGCCCAACAGAGTTTAGAACCTGCGAATATAAATCCGGGTTTCCTAGTCCAAGAATGAAATCCCTCACAAACTTCATAACCTGGATCCGCTGGTAATAAAGATAGGTAAGAAATATCAACTATTCTAATTCTCTTCCCCTTAGTTCCTTCTATGACTTTCTTTTGGGCCCGTACTACTTTATTAAACTTATAAGGACCGTAAGAACCAAGTCGAGAAGGATACCAAGAACCACACAATTCAGGTTCGTCGGCGGGATCTACTTCTCTCCAAACTATCTTGTTACGTTTAGCTGTTTCAACGGTTTTGCCTATTTTTACGAGTGTGCCCATAAAGACGGTATTTAATAAATTCCCAGGTACTAGAGAAAACTATGATACGATTTGAGACTATATCATCAATAATTCCCTTTGCATATTGAGCTCCTTTTGGTATTATGGCTATTTTCTTCTGTCCCCTTCCTTTTCCTATCGGTCCTCCTAAACGTCTTGTAGTAAAAGAATGAAATCCTTCGTTTATAACAGGAACAGCCTCATCACCATTTAATCCATCCTTTGGGACAATCCTAAGGTTTTCTATTTCAACGAGTTTTTCATCCCTAATTCCTCTGGCTTTTAGAACTTCATTAAATTTATAGGCGCCAGTTTCTTTTATAGCGACTGGAACCCATTGAGGTATTTCATTGTTTTGAATAGGCTCAACAAATTTCCAAACTAAGATTTCTCTTTTAGCAATTTGTATGGGACTATTAACTACTAAGCACATATTATTCTGAAGCTTTAAAATTATATACTGGTTTAATAATATCTATAATATCGACTGTATCTTTAATCTGTTCGATAATTTCTTCAATGGGTTTGTAGGCTTGAGGTGCTTCGTCTATAGTACTCTCAGAAACACTCCAAGTATCTATACCGGTCATAGAAGCTTTAAACTCCTCCAGGCTTAGATTTTGTTTGGCTGCAGTTCTTGACATTAAACGCCCAGCACCATGAGGGCCAGAGAAATTCCAATCTGGGTTTCCTTTACCTATACAAATTAAGGAACCGTCTCTCATGTTCATAGGAATAATAACTTTCTCACCCTCTCTACAACTAATAGCACCTTTTCTCATAATACGATCCTCTCCGATGTAATTATGAAGTGTACAGAAGCTATCCGTAATTTCAATGTCTGGGAAATCTAAGAGTATTTCATCCCTAATCATCTCCCTATTAGTATTGGCGAACTCTTTACATAACATAGCATCGTGTAAATAATCCTCCATATCCTGACCCTGAAGATAACAGAGCTCTTTGGGTAATTTAGGATTTTGTTGTCTGAAGTTTCTATGTAGTTCTGCTATGGCCTCTTGTATTTCAGACCTTCTTCCTTCAGCCTTATATCGTTCGATTAATTCTTTCTGTTGTTCGGCTATCTTATCCCAACCACTAAGCATTTTGACAGCTAGTGTTTGATAATATTCAGCCACTTGTTTTCCAAGATTTCTAGAACCTGTATGAATAACTAGGTAATATTTGTCTAGCCTTTCACTATAATTAAGTTCTATGAAGTGATTCAATTTTGTTGCTCTATTAAACTTTTTATTCTTAATTTGGTTTGTTCCAATCTTGTATACTATTAGCAAGATCATATTTTCTTTGAAGATATAAACCTTCATTATCGCTTAAGTATAGTATTTCTGATAACTTTTTAGCGTTTTCATTAGTAATCATTATATTATATACTCCATCTCGTTTATTCCTAGTAGATGTTTTTGTAATATTTAAAGTTCTAAGTAAGAAATCTAAATATTTTATTTTTAAATTCTCACTTTTCGTAACTAGACTTAAAAACGGAGTTCCATTGCTAGTAAATCCTAAACTTCCATCACCATCAATAACCCCTCTCCAAAAGAATATTTCATTATATTCCTCTGTTGGACAATCGGCTAAAAGCGTTTTATTCTTTATAGGAAATCCACATTCTATTAATCGTGATCTAAATTCAATTCTGGTATTAGAAAAACATACAGAAGTATAATTATTTTTAAAATTAGTATTCCTTGTTCTCTGTCTAATACTAGAATTTGGTATTATAGTATATAATTTTTGTACTATATCTTCGTCTTTTTTATTTAGTTCCAATGTAACCTGTCCCCTGTTCCTAGTGGACAGATATAAAGATCCATCAGTTATTAATAATCCGAAGATATAGCTTTCTGCGTTTGTCATATCACTCCTTTCTTTTTAAAAGTTTAATAGGGGTAGATCATTTCTGTCTACCTCTGCCGATTCTTAAATTCTCGACAGTTCGGAGCACACCTTAGACTAATATAATTTCTATATCAATCCCTCAAGTCCCTCTGCTCTCTACGAGGTGTCTTACTGTTTATGATTTAGTAAGTAGCACTTCTCTCGGAATCAACATCACAGTTTTTCCCGATATGGACGAGTTTTACAATGGATATCTTTTATATATCCCGGAGGCAATCTTTTCTTTACCTCACCTCCGCCTAATGATCCTATAGATAAAGCCAATCTTCTAGCATCTTTTAAGTATCTATAGCATCGTAATTCCAGGAGTAAAGATTTAATTCTTCTGTACCTTTCTTTAAATAAATCAGGAATATTACCACCAAAGTAGTCTTTCTCATGAACTTCCCGACCATAAGGTACATATTTTTCTATGGCATCTTGGAGTTTCCTTGTATCTGGCTTCTTGGATAGCTCAGAAACAATTACTCCGCATGATTGGTCAACTCCAATGAGATTACTTACAACTTTATCCTTCAACTCAGCTGTAAATCCAATCACACAACCTGCTCCACTATGACAATCAGGCATAATACGAATCTTAGAACCATCGAAAATCCCAGTCCCCAAGAGCGTATTTATCTGATCTAGGGCACTTTGTTCTATAGTTTTAGCAAAAATTTTAATATCTTTATCCATCGTATATAAGGAAATAAAAAAGGAGCTGTTAAAGCCCCTTCTCTATTATTATTTTTAAATCCTTTACTGTGTCTGGGATTTCGTATTTTAAAGTCTTGATAACATTCTTCACATTCCTTTCTGTGTTCATAATTATCAAAGCTTTCTTCTCCATAACACAAAGGACAGCCGATATAATTTCACCACCTTCTTTAACTATCTCAACCACTCTAGTATGTCCGGGTAGTTTTTCTTTAGAGATGACAAAATATCTATCATCATTTGCTTTTACTATAACCGTTCCTAAGTTCTCATGGCCAGGAAACTCTACAACCTCAGTCAAAACAACTGGATTCTCTATTATTTTATACTTTAGGTTCATCTACTTTTTCATGAAGCTCTTTAAAGTAATTCCAAATCTCTCGATAAGAAGGAATTAGTATGTTATAATTACCACCATAATCTTTTCTCCACGGATTAGTT
Organism: Isotricha sp. YL-2021b; assembly: GCA_023805745.1. Taxonomy (NCBI): domain Eukaryota; phylum Ciliophora; class Litostomatea; order Vestibuliferida; family Isotrichidae; genus Isotricha; species Isotricha sp. YL-2021b. The sequence goes on along the minus strand of JAJJKW010001513.1, from coordinate 34,168 downwards.
TCTTCAGCGGCTTTAGCAACTCTATCCATGTCTGTATAACCACAAAATATCATAAGTTGCTTAATAATGCCTGACTTAAATCCGTATATTTCTCTCCAATCACTTAAATCTGATGCACGCTTATCAAATGACTCGAGCTCAACTGCATTAATCATAAGGCCGAAGAAACTCACTACACCAAGAACGCACATTAAAACAATAAGTAAAATATTGAGATCGTAATACTTTTTCTCCTTTACCAGTTTATTGTAAAAGTATTCTTGTCTTGAACTATTAAGATTATAGTTTTCAGTTATTCTTGCTTTACTGCTGTTGTATGTGAATGTTACTTTTTGTTCTTCATGTTGGGATTTTTCTGCACTACCACAATTACAGTTATCATCAACCATTACAGACTCTATCTTCTCAATCTTAATATTTTTCTTGTTTGTGAGTCTAAAGTTGATTTTCGTATTGCAGAAGATGGTAAGAATTACATAAACTAAAACAGTGATTAGTCCTAAAATCCAAATTCGTCCCCAAATATAGGGCTTAATTCCACTGACTGCCATAACTTTTTAATTAATGAGCTCCTTTGAATATTCAAGGATATAATTGATAGCTCCCCATTCAGGATTAACGAGACCCATTAACATAGCATCATAATCAACTCTCATGACCATAATAAGTCCAACCGCTAAACAAAATGCTGGAATAATCAAAGCATAAGTCAGTTTCTTACCGGCTTTAATATGTTTACTAATTGAAATTCCTCCGATGATCAATAGTATGAGACCACCAACAAGAATAATCAGATACTTAATTCCCTCTACAACATACTTCTTAACTAAAACCGAGTAGACATGTTCAGCTGCTACTCCAATTGCTTTACCAATCTGAATGATAGCGCTCTTTACATCAGGATAAATATCTCCCAGTAATTCCTTTCCGTCATTATATACTGTAGAAACAGCTCCCTTGACATCACTATGAATTGTATCCATAGCACTAGAAATAATTTGTCCAGCTGTCGGAGATGTTTTTGCTTTTCCTCCTGCATAAGCGAAATTAGTAGAGCATGCTAAAAACAAAGCAACGATAATAAGTGAAACTTTCTTCATGTGTTTTTAATATTTAAGTTGTTTATTCCTCCTCCTCATAAACAAAGATACCTCCTTTAATCCAAATACTCTTTTCATCCAAGTTAAAGAGAATTTCATCATTGAGGCCCTTTAGATTAATATCTCCACTCCAAGTTTTTATAGTGTCTCCGTTATAATCATACAAAGTAGCAGTTTTATTAGATCCTCCGGAATCCACCTCTTTACGATCAGAAGATTCACAACTACTAAGGAAGTTCGTTGTAATTATAATTCCTAAAAGTATAATTATCTTCTTCATATTATCTCACAAAGGCAAATATTAACACAACTAGAATCTTCCTCAAACGTATAAGCTTTTTCGTTCTTTGGGCTTCTAGGGTTTATAATTATTCCTGTTATCGTATTAACCAAGTTCCCGGACTTAAAAGGTTTTCCAGATTTCTTTCTAACCTTCTTTCCAATCACTGTACTACTTTCTTCCATACTATTCCTCCTATTCTTATGGACTTTTGATCTTCCCTATTAGTCTCTTCCAATTCTTTATCAGACACAAAAGTATTGAATCTTAAAATCTTCGGACTGACTTTATAAGAATATCCTAGTAATGCACCTTCTTTGATCCGACACATAAGACCATCCACTTTATCAGTTTCAGACTTCTTTATCATAACCGGGTCTTTTCTCATACAAAACACATCGATAAATTTAGATAGACTTCCCTCAAGATTTTCTTCTTCTACCTTCAAATATCTCTCTGCATATCTTTGAATGAGGTGCTGTTTGATGAGAATTATGTAAGGATCTTTTTCTTCATTCCCTAATAATACCTCAATTGGCCAAACTACTATATAATCTGGAAATATAGAGTAAACGGTTGTAATAATCTTTCCTGATACCCTTAAGACTCGGACTACATATTCACCATTGCCAGACTTAGATTGAACTTTTTTCTCTTGTGGCTCAATTTGTTCTGGTTCTCCTAGTATAATTAGTCCCTGTTTCTTTGGTATCGTTAATTTAGATAGGGCTTTATTTATTACCCCTTTATCTCTTCTTAAATTTTCTACTAAGTTTACGTACTTAGCTTTATTAATATTTGTTATCATAATCGAATAAACAAAAAAAGAAAAACACCTCAAGATTCTCTGTCTTAAGATGCTTTTCATTTATAAGGACTTTATACCCTTTTCATCTGGCCTAATAATTCATCTGCCAAAGTCTGAATTTTGTCTTTAGGTTCCTCTATCTTAGGTTCTGGTTTCTCTCTAATCCTTTGTAAGTCCTCAACAAGTTCTTCTAGTTCTCTGATCTCTTTACTTAGATCTTCTTTTTCTGCTTTTTTAAATAGTCTGAATATTCTAGTTATTATTCCCGGTCTCTTCATCTTCTCGTTTTATTCCGATAGTTTGAATTCTAGGATGATTACTATTATAAATGCTACCAGTCGTATAAATCTTCTCTATATCACCTGAATCAAGAAGAGGTCTAAGTTTACCTGTCATAATCTGGTTTTCACAATGAGAGCAGTATACAAAGATCTTACCAACTCCATACTTCTTTAATTCCTGAACTGTCTTATATATAGTTCCTCCTGTAGCTATAATATCATCTATAATCAAAACAGTTTTCCCAGTTATATAATTTAGATCTTTGTCAGTATCTGTACTAAGTTTATAGCCAGTTATTTCTCTAGTTTCCCAGTTCCTAATCTTCTTGCCATAAAAAGATACAAACTGCTCATCCATGTTGTACCTCTTGTGTGCTCCTTCATCCGGGAATACAAGAATATCCACTTTCTCATCTCTCAGAACAGACCCAATCAAAGGAGCTGAAGTTAGAGATGTACAGTGATGAAGTAAGGCCGGAGCTACATTAGAGTGGGGATCGAAAATACTAACATTATCAAAATTTAGCCATCCAATTAAGTCAGCAAAATATCCAAGTGTAAAGACTTCATTCTCATGCTTAACTCTATCCATTCTAGCATTCGGGACATAATACATCTTAAGTTTGATTTTAATGTGCTCTGTATTCTTGTCATCATAATACTTTTTCAGATAGATTAGGGCAGGCAATTCGTCTTCTCCATCATAAAACCACTCGAAAACAATCTCCTTCATACCAGGCTCAACTAGGACCGGCGTTTTAAGATTGTAAGTGCCATCGGGAAATTTTGATAGTTCTAAAGTTATGCCATTTATCTTTATCATATCATTTATAAGGAAAACCACGCCCCTTAGCTTCCCATTTCCTTATAATAGAAAATAAACGAAATTAAGATATATGAATGAAGATCCTAAAATTACAGGAGGTTTAAAAGAAGCTATTAATCTTGCTGCTTCCGATTCTATAAAAGGTTGCTGTACGGAGATTTTTGGTGAGACTGTAATCTACCAATGCATAAAACTTTGTATAGAAAAACCGGATATAGAAGGAGGAAAGATAACAGCAGACCAACTAAAAAGAATGGATCCAGCTAAGAAATCTGAATTAGTGGATAATCTTAGAGAACTTAGCAAAGACACAATCCTAGAACACACTGTTGATGCTGCTCTGGTTCATCCCGATTCTATGGTTTTTGGTAGATCCCTAGAAGCTCATTTATTCCGAGTAAAAAAACTAAAGGAAATTGGACTTAATCTGAATGTCACTTACACTATAGATGACTTCATTTATAGTGCTATCTTAGATGACACAGGAACAGAACATCCTATCCTCATTAACTCCGGCCTGAAAAAAGATGATTATATGGCTGACTTATTCACTTCTATGGCTTCTATGTTTGGTATGCCGGGAATGGAAACAGGTAATAGTGAGGAAAATCAGGAAGTAGAAAATAATGAAGCTAAAGGCGGTGATGGATATAATGCTTCCGAGTTTGAGAAAGCTGGGGAGATGACTGATATCCATACAAGAAAGACTGATCCAAATTCTAGCACGCCCACTTTAGACGAGTTTGGTATAGATATGACTGACTTAGCTAAAGAAGGAAAATATGATGCTGTGATTGGTCGTGAGAAAGAGGCTAAACAAATCATCGAAATTCTGTGCTGCCGAAAGAAAAACAACGCTATGGTAATCGGTAAAGCAGGTACAGGAAAAACGGCATTAATCGAATACCTGGCTCAGCTGATTGCGACTGATAATGTTCCTAGTGAGTTGAAGGGGAAAAGAATTATAAGTCTTTCTTCGACTACTCTTACTGCCGGAACTATATACAGAGGACAACTAGAACAAAGGGTGCAGGATATTTGTGAGGAAGTAAGTAAGAACCCGAATATAATTGTTTTTATAGACGAGTTTCATTCCGCCGTTTCCGATGGTTCCTCTGATATCTCCCAAATGCTCAAACCCAGTCTTTCCAGGGGCGAACTAACTCTTATTGCTGGAACTACATACGACGAATACAAAAAGTTTATCGAGAAGGATAGTGCTCTTAAACGTCGATTCCAGAAGGTTTATATAGAAGAACCAAGCCGAGATGAGACTTTCCTGATCTTGCAAGGACTGAGGGACAAGTATTCGGAGTATCATAATGTAAACTATCCTGATCCTGTTCTTCAAGCTTGTGTAGAATGGTCGGCTAAATATCTCTATGACCGTAATTCCCCTGACCGTGCAATTGACCTTATGGATGTGTCTGGTTCTAGAGCAAAACTAGACAGACCTTCCGATGGCTCTAAGATTGCGGCTCTGGAAGAAAAGATTAAGAAGGTGAGTGAGAAGAAGGCTGAACTAGTAAAGAAAGAGAAATTTGAAGAGGCCCAGAAAGAAAGAGACAAACAAAAAGAACTCGAGGCTAAACTAAAGGAATTAAAGCTAAGCCGTAAGAAAACTGAGGTAACCATAGAAGATGTTGCTAAAGTTGTATCTGAGCTTGTTAATATCCCGGTTGAAAAAATTATGAACCCGGACTTAGATAAGCTTAGAAATATGGCTGGACTTTTGAAAGATCGTATTATAGGTCAGGACGAAAGTATAGAAGCTGTAACAAAACTTCTGAGCAAACAATTCCTAGGGCTTCGTGATGAGAATATTCCGCCGAGCTTGTATATATCTGGTGGAACGGGAACAGGAAAAACTTATCTGGCTGAGGAAATAGCTAAAACAATCTTCGGAACAGAGAAAGCTATGTTGAGAATAGATTGTGGAGAACTTAGTCAACCTCATACCGTAACCAAATTAATCGGTGCTCCCCCTAGTTATGTCGGATTTGGTGAAGTGGCTCTATTCGATAAAGTTAGAGAAAGACCACAACAACTAATCCTGGTTGATGAGGCTGATAAATTGTGTGATGAGATACTTAATACAATCTTCCTGAACATTCTGACAACTGGTTTTATTACCTTGTCTAACGGTGTGGAGGTGAGTTTTAAGGATTGCATATTTATCTTTACTAGCAACGACGGAACTAGAGATCTGGAAGCACATGGAAAGGGTATTGGATTTGGACTGGAGGATAAGAGAGCTATGACGAAAGAAATTGTGATGAAGGCTATAAAAAGAAGAATCCGCCCTGAAGTCATAAATCGTTTCTCTGGTATAATCATCTTTAATAACCTAGGTGTGGAAGAAATGAAGAAGATTTATGTACTTGAGCTCAGGAAACTAGAGAAACGGTTAGAGAAAAAAGGTTTAACTCTTAGTGTAAGCGATGATGTGAGAGATAAAATCATAAGCGAACTTGACCTGAACTATGGAGCACGAGATTTGACTAGGGGTATTGCAAAATGGGTGGAAGATCCTATTTGTGATAAGATCCTAGAAGAAAGTATAGGAAAGAAGAGTAAAGTTGATGTGAGCCTAGGAAAAGATGGGAAGGTTTGTGTGAAGTTTAAAAAGTAAGAAAAGAAAAAAGAAAGATAGATTGGAAATAAATCCTTTCTATCTTTTTTATTTTATTTCAAACTAAGTATCTCAAATCCATTCTCCCACTTATCATTTATTTTTACTTTACATGTCTTAAGAATAAAATAATCCTCAAGATCAGACGCTTTAGGAGTTTTGGTTATGTTATTAGTGGTATAAAATTCTCTCAACATTTCCTTTATCTGTGCCTTTGAATATTTAGAACCAATAGTGAAGAGAGATAATATGGGAGAATTTCGGAGATTATTTTGAGACTCTATATAACTCAACAACTCAGACTCTTGATATCCCAATGCTCTAATTTTTTCGAATCCAAGTAAGTTAATGTAATTCTGATATTCAATCGGTATTATGCATTGAAGTGGAGAATTAGCATATTTAACGTAAAAATCTGGGAATTGAAAATATACATCGCATAACAGTTTCATTCTCCTAACAAAATTATTATCTTTATCAAATTCAGATATAAGATAGTTGTATGAAGATTGTAATTCTGAATCGATATTATTAACCATCGTAATATTAGCAGACTCAATACTTTCAATTCCGCGACGTAATGTAATCTCATCTATATACTCTTTTCTAGTTACGTCGTATGCTCTCTTATCGGCTACTTTGACTAAGTAATTAAATGTAGCTTTTCCAGTCCTAGCTGAAACACCTAAATAATTGTTCTTATACAGCTCACTATCCCTTTTAGCAATCTCAGCCCACATTAATTTACCTTCGTCAGACATTTTATTATATTCTTCAAGAAGTTTATTAGTAGCATTTTCCTTCTTGTTTACCTTCTCATCATTTACTAGTTTTTTCTCATTTATTATAGCACCTTTCTTTGTTTCTGACTTGTAGAGGATTAAAACTTCATTTCTAAACACATTCTCTTTTAACCTTTGTCGACCAAGTATCTGAGGAAGATCTAAAGAAATATCAATAGTCATAGTTTGAATATTACAATCAGAACAAACTACAGTAAAGGCATTAGTTGAATAAAAATCAGCCCCTAAATATGTTGTTCTAGTGCAAAGGGTAAACATTTTGTGAGGTTGTCCATATGTAGGGATATTACCAATTTGATGACCCACTTTTTTGAGACGTTTAATATTAGTAGAAGAATCAGAGCAGATTATATTAGTTTCTTCTGGAGTTAAGTTGCATTTTCGGATTATATCACAAATGGACTTAATGGAATTGACAAATATAACTAGTTCCCTTGAATATTTTATAGTGCCATCTGATAATACTTTGTCTGGATAATTACCAGAACGATAATCATTTACTATGTTAGACACTTCCCCTACTATACTCTTCACAACCCTCAATTCACTCCTTACATGTTCAACCTTATCTTCAGGCCATATTAATTTATACATGGGAAGATCTTTAAATGTGTCAAGGAGAACAAGGTATTTTTCTAACATCGGAGTAGCAGAGAGATAGAGAACATTACTGCATCCCTTTAAATCTTCTACAAAATCTAATTCTACTGTGGCTTTGAATGATGCGTCCATGAATATTGATTGAAACTCGTCTACTACAATAGCATAAGAGGAGGAATTATAGTATTCATTAAGGATATCTAGGACATGGTGTAAGGAGTCATAAGTAACGATAATTTTGAAAGGATTATTAACAGGGTTACAAGAGTTTATATATCCTCTTAACTGATCTTTAATAGTGGATAAATAATCCCTTTTCTCCTCTTTCTCTAATTTGTCTTGGTTTTCTTGTGTTTGGATTTCGTTTATATAGTTGGAAGAGGAGGTAGTCTGATTAATATCATCTTTATCAAAGGGAGTTTTGATCTCTTTTTCACCATCATACTCTATATTATTTTCGTAGTCATTCCTAAAATAATACACCTCTCTCAATCCATTCTCTTTACCCTTATCTGAATTATGCTGTTCTTCTTTATTCTCTAACAACTTTTTACGGGGAGAACATAGAACAGTAGGAATATTATTATTTAAGCAGTATTCAGTAAACCCACAACCACAAATAGTTTTATCCAATATCAAGTGCCCTAAGGGATAAACAAAAGAAGTCCATTGAGAAATATATTCAATATTTTCAGGAACTTCAATAGGTATAACATTCATCTTTAATTCATTTTCATTAGTTTGCATAGTTTTATTGATGTTAGTTAGGTATCATTACAGATACCAGTTATATAAAATTTTCTTATTATTTGGGAAGGTGAACGGCATTGGAATGGTTCACCTTCATTCATTTATTAGGATTTTAGGTGATTTAGAGTGTGTTTTCTTATTTTTAACATAAAAAGCATAGGAAGTCTTATATGGAGATTTTTCTTATTTTCTTATTTTTACATAGGGGTCTCTTTCTAGGGCGTCGCCATCCTCCAGCGTTAAGAAAATCCGTTAAGAACCCCGAAGGCATAGAGGGGTTTAGGATTTTTAGCGTGGGAGTGATGGGGATAAGAGAAGCGGGTTGAATTCGTTAATGAAGTGTAGTGAAGACGAATGTAATGAGGATGAACGAAATGGAATAGAATTCTGGCGCGCAGCGGGAAGGCGCTTCTCTTATATAAAAACAAACTAGGAATTTAAACGGAACGTTTGAGTATTTAGTTTGATTATTAGAGCTCGGACTTCACTTCGTTCGTCCTCGCAATTCCCCATTCCAAACCTTTCCATTCCAAAAAAAAAATACAAAGCCAGGATTTTACTCCCAGCTTTCTTTAGTTTTTTCCTCTCCATTCATTTTCTTTGGTCTATCTAGTATTTTTTCGGTTATAGTCTTCGAAAAACCACCACCTACCATAAATACTCCGACTGCCATAAGAAACACTCCCAACTCTCCTAGGTCTGTATTTATAATCCCATCTACACAAACATCATAGACTAGGACAAAACTTATACAAATCCCTATTAGAGCTCCTACTATTGCGGAGAGGACTAAAGAAAATGATTTAGAACTATCCCCGGTGTTATTTTTTACCAGGGATTTCAAATACTTTAACATATTCAATCCTCCTTTTCTTTAGTTAACCATATATAAGAAATTGAAGTCGCCTGAGAAGTGTTTTAGAGCCTTATATATGAATTAAAACAAAGAATAATATGGAAATAATTAAGATCAAAAAGGAAAACGAAGAGAAAACTATAGAAATTGATCTTTTTGCCACCTCTTTCCTGATCCTTCTCTTAGGTTGGGCATTAAAGGGGATTGTAAAAGTGAACATTAATGGGAAGCAATAAAACGTTTCCCTATTTTTTTTATTTCCTTATATATGTTATGGATGATCCTAAGTTTATGGAATACGTAGAGTTTGTACATTCATTTCACACCACACTTTTACAATTTCCTGAAGATAAAACTTGGCACCTATATCCTGAACACCCACCTAAAGAAGACGGTTATTATCTTACACTTCGATTTACGTGGGGCAGACTTTATACGAATCTAGACCAATGGAAAGATGGTATGTTTCTTGTTGGTATAGCTGATGGTTCTAAGGTTATCGGATATAGGGAACTTAGTAAAGAGGATAAAAAGAAATTAGAGAATTATGAGCAACGATAGTTATAGTCCATTCGATTTGTTTGGTATAGAGTGTGGTCAAGGCTGGGAAAAATTATATAAGCCAGTGATAGAGCGAATAAACGAAATCAATAAAACCAGAACTCCTGAAGATCAAATTATAATAGACCAGATTAAAGAAAAATTTGGAACCTTACGTATTTATGTTTCTAATGCCCCAAAAGAAATTTATGATATGATTGATGAGGCAGAACAAAGAAGTCAGAACGTATGTGAGGATTGTGGGTTCGAGCATCAAGAATATGTAAGAACTGGATACGTCGGAAAAACTGGTTGGATTAGAACTTTGTGTAATAAATGTAGAAAGAAATATGAAACTACTTGAAGATTTATGCCTGGCTGTCTCCCCTAGTAATCATGAGGAAGCTGCTATTAAAATTTGGGATGATTTTTGTAAGTCTATCCCCGGTTCGTCTCATTCCTATTCTGATCACCTAGGTAATTCAGTATGGAGTTTAGGTAATGGTCCAAAAAAGATCCTATTCTCTGCCCATATTGATACTGTCTATGCTATGGTCACTAAGATTACGGACAAAGGAACTCTAATGTTTTCTCAAGGTGCCGGAATTTGTTTAAAGTCGTTGATCTCTGGGAATGTCTTGGTTTGTACTGATTCCGACCTTATTCCTGGGGTTATACAAAAAATAGCCTTACATATAGATGATGACAGGAAAAAAGTTGGTGATTTCTTAGACTATAGAGTGAATATTGGTTGTTCTAAGAGAAGTGAGGTTGAGGGTTTAGGTATCTATCCAGGCTGTCAAATCATATACTGGCCAGAAATTCAAACTAAGTTCGGTCCTTCTGATTTTATATGCGGTACTGGTCTGGACGATAAAGCTGGAATTTGGATTGTGGCTGAAAGTATGAAAAATTTGGTTGGAAAGATACCAGACGAATATACTGTTTATTTTGGAGCCTGTACCCAAGAAGAGACTGGCTTAAATGGTGCAAAGAGGGTAGCAAAGAATATAAACCCAGATATTAGTATAGATATCGACTGTACTTTTGCTGACACTGAATTGGCTGGGAAGGAGTTTAAAGATCTGGATACTAATTTGGGGGACGGTGCTTTGATTGCTTACGGACCTGAAAAGAGTAGAAGATTATGTGAGATTATGAAAAAGACAGCATCCAAGTATCAGATTCCGTTCAAAACTTATTCAACCAGAGCAGGCGGAACTAATACTAAATCTTTCCAGGATTTTGCAGGAAATTGTGAGTGTGGATTGCTTAGCTATGGATTACTGAGTATGCATAGTAGTAATGAGATTGTGAAGGAAAGTGATCTTAGAAATTGTAGCGATCTCCTTGTAAAACTTATAGAAAATTCGGCCGTCTAGGAAAGCATTGAAACCCTTATATATGTAATGAGAATATTTATTACCTAAAGAGAAATCTAAGGTAATGGATATTCTTGTTATTTTTTTCGACACACATAAAAAAAGTAAGCACAATGAATACTTTTAATTTTAACGAGACTGCAATACTAAATTCAAGAGGTATGATGAAAGGTAGTACTTCTCAAGCCGCTAGAACTGCATTTAGAGATATGTTGGAGGATAATGAAATGACTCTGACTACGATAATTACAGCTACCGGAGACTTAAGAAGAGACAATCATATACTAAACGAAAGAGAAGTATTTGCTGAAGAAGAATATTAACATCAAACAAACACTTAACATCATGGAACAGTTTATCAAAGAACAAAGACAAAGAATTGAAGCAGCACGCCGAAGTTCAGTCTACAAGAAGAACAAAACATTTAGAGAACAGACTGAGAAAAGTGCAGCCAGTCTAGAACACTTTGCAAACGAGATGTTGAAATGTGAGTGAGAGTAAAAAGTAAAGGAGGAAACAAAAACCAGCCTCCTTTCAAGATATTAACAAGTAAAAAACAATCAACTATGTATGAGCCTAAACCAATAGACTTGTCGGGTATTGAATTACCTGAAGCTTTAATGCCACTAGCTGAGAAAATAGCAGAAAATGTCCACGATGAATGGGCAAAGACAAGAATTGAACAAGGATGGACATGGGGTAGCCGAAGAAACGATGCCCTACAAGAACATCCCTGTCTTGTTCCCTATAATGAATTGCCGGAAGAGAAGAAGGTGTATGATCGGAACACAGCAATCAGCACCATAAAACTCATCATTGCTTCTGGTTTCAAGATCAGCAAAGAATAGGGGAATACAAAAAATGAAGGAGTAGGAGAAAATAAAATCTTCTACTTTTTTTATTTTGCACTTCTAAAGCACCCAAATCCTTATAAATGTTAAATGAAAGAAATTAAACTTTCTGATTATAGTTTAGAAAGTAATAATATGGCCCGTTCGTCTAGTGGTCTAGGACACCAGATTTTCATTCTGGGAATCACTGATTCGAATTCAGTACGGGCTACTATAGGTTCACAAGATAAGATAGGAAAATATCCGTGGAATTCGGAGGCGTTCACGAATAGAATAAGGCCCGCCACTAGTGAACCTAATACGCGGACATGCTGTAAATTGGTAGCCAGGCCTGACTTAGGATCAGGTGTCGTAAGACGTAGGAGTTCGAGTCTCCTTGTCCGCACGAAGATAGACATTAGTTCTATCTTTTTTTATTTGCCTTATATATGTTATGGGATGTTTTAATACGAAAGGATTTTTTAGTAAAATCGATTTAGAATATAACGATAGGGCTTTTGTCTTGGTCTGTACTCAATATGGAAAACCAATTGAATTTAAACCTGGTAAAGAGCATGATTTTGTTCCCACTGGTAGCATGTATCCCATCACTTTCCCTATCTTTGGAGAATATGATAATTATGGACGAATTACAAACATACAAGAAGATTTTAATACCTGGAAATTAGAGAGTATTATAGGCGACTCTACAATAAATTTCCTTAATCTTCTTTATGAGGTTACCGTATTTCCCAGGCATCTCGACCAGAAAGACATAGATAGATACATCGATTATAAACAAAAACTAGGTATTTATTCAGGCTCATTCCCAGGACACATATACAATAACCAGGAATTAATTTGGACTATGGATCATGAGTTTGTTTATAAGACTCTGGGATCTGTCTATTTCGATTATATCAGCCAAACTTTCGCGCGACATAAGTCAGATCTATTTGGAAGTTGTCGATCTTTGTGTTGCGATTTTAAGAGGGTTTGGGATGATGATGTATTTGAATATGAAAATGAAGTTCGTCAATTCTTAAGTTTTGTCTGGTATTTCGATGTTAATTATCTCAGTTTATCCCAATCTTACTGTACAAACCAAGATATAGAATGGGATGGAATTGCTACATACACAAACGCTCTCAATGAATTTATACAGAAGAAACAAAGAGGAGAAATATGATAATGAAACAAATTAGTGCAGCTTTATTATTAGAGACTTCGGAGGGTTATTTATTCTGTCATCCTACTTCACGAAAATTTGAACCTGGGACTTATGATCTGCCTAAAGGGAAAATTGAAGAAGGAGAAAGTCCGGATGAAGCCATGAAGAGGGAACTGAAAGAAGAGACTGGTCTAGATTTTGATAACCAGATCCTCCCTTTCGCTACAGAGTTTAAAGATTATGGAATTCAGAACTATAATAAACAGAAGAATATTTACCTTTTCTATGCTAAACTTCCTTACTCTATCCCCCTGACTTCTTTAATCTGCACTTCAACTTTTACAGATACGTACGGGAAAGAGGTACCAGAGCATAATGGGTTTATATGTTCTAACTCTTTTAATCCTCTCTTCCCAAACCTTAAGAAAATGCTAGAGAACGTAAGATGGTTGAAGGATTGAAGGAGTTTATAGGATTTCTTGTTGAGCTTACGAGAGATGGATTAAGATGGGAAAGAGATCCTAAACTTTATAATAGATCAGGGATAGAGCCAAGAGAATATAAGCTAGTTGTGGATAAAGAGAAAATAGCCCACATAGTAAAATATGATGATACTGGCGATGTATTCTTGACCCTATTTCCTGATACTGTAAATGCTTTTGAGATACGACAAGGAAGAAAAAGTTATTCCGGTTCTCTGGATGAGCTACTTGATGATCTTTATGCGGAAATTAAGTATAGTGAATTAAGTACGGAGAAAAAGGAATGGATACAAAATAACATAGATCGTTTAATATTACAACTAGGTGGATAGATTAATAGAGTTTCTTAATTTTCTCATTCTAGCTACGAATAGTGAAAGTATAGAGTGGAGTGAAGAAGATAATGGTATTCCAAATTCTTATGTTCTCATGGATCCAGATAGAAATAATCCAGCTGTGAGATTGATAAGAGGAGAGATAACTAAGGTCGATATAATTGGTTCATCTCATACATTTCAAGTAGATAATAAAGTATTTCCTTCCCTTACTGATATTTTATTGAGACTAAGTGATTCTGTAGCTTTAAGTATTGCGTGGAAGGATAAAAGGGTTATTAAGGGTATAACTGAAATAAATGAAACAATTGACTCTTTAATATTACGACTCGGATGATAGAAAGATTTAATGAGTTCTTAGATTTCCTAATTTCTACTACTAATTCGTCCGGTATAAAATGGATAGAACAAAAGAAAGATCAGGAGTTTGTAGTCCTAGATCCAAGTAACCCCAATCACCTTGCCTTACGTTTGAGGGTTTGTGAGGGTATTTTCTTTATAAACCTTGATATTTATGAGAATGGTATTAGGGTTTTCTGTACAGACAATCATGAAGACTTAAAACCACTTAAAGATAAACTCTGGGATTTACTTTGGACTATAAGAAAAGATAAGCAAAGGAAGAAAGTGATCGGAGTTTTTGTACAGTCTCTAGGTAATGATATTCTTTGTAATATCCTAGTCTCTCTTATGGTTAATGCAAGAAAACGAGAGGAGACAAATAGGCTATATCAGAGATTGGATAACTTAATACTACAACTTGGATAATGTTTGAGTATCACGGAAAAATAAAGTCTTGGTTAGTATATAGTTGTCCATGGCGTGTTATTTTTCTATTTCCGACAGACTCAAGAAAACAAACCCTGGCTATCCTTTTTACAATAAGGGATGACGGTAGATTTGGAAAGAATACTATAAACAAAACAACTTACATAATACCAGGGAACATAATAAAAAGTAAAAGACCTACACTAAGATATATAATTCCAGTCTTAGGTAGGATAATAGATAGGCGATACAGCAGAATAGAAGACTTATCTGTAAAATTTGAATATAGAACTAGTCCTCACGGAATTATAGATGCCTGGGAAGATGAAATATTAAGGGAAGTTGGATTTTATGAAGAAAAAAAAATAAAGGTAGATTAGATAATTAAATCTTTTCTACCTTCTTTTATTTACTCACTCATCAGGTCTATAATTTTCATTTTACCAAGACCCTCAAAATCGTAAGTTTCATCATCAGCCGAAATCATACAAGTCCAGGATCTATCATCGTTCTCAATTCTCAGACTGTATTTATTTCCAGCTTTATGGTTCAGTCTAAGTTTATGAATTCTGATATAAAGAACCGTATTATCTTCATTCAGGACTACAGCAGCTCCGACGTTTCTTGAATATCTAAGTTGAATTCCCTGATCTTTCGAAGCACTAATCTCTTTCAGGCTATCAATGGGGAGTGTTTTTCGAGTATCCCAGAGCTCAGCCACCCTAGAATAAAACATTCCATCTTCTATAACTTCAAATCGTTTAGAGATAGGGAGAAAACGTTTAGCCTCTCCTGTTTCTTCTGGGTTTTCATAACTAGCTCCCTCAGGTTGAATACGAATACTCTTAATCTCAGGCTCATATTCACCATCGACATTGCCCACCTGATAATCACACATATAGGTCATTGTCATAGGTTCAAAGTCATAAAGCTTGTCAATCTTAGCCTTCTTCTGATCACTCTCCCATTTACCTTCTGCATTCTTAGTAAACTCGAGGAGAGCAATATCCTGACCTATATATTTCAAGATTTCAGCACCAGGGAGAAGATACTTAATGCTGTCGGGATGAAAACTATACTTCTCTTTTAAAATTTCTGTTCTTGTTTTTGCCATTTTATCTTTTAGCAATTAGTAGTATTACTTTGATTTGGTTTTCTCTGTGGTGTTTACAGGAAGCAGTTTAAGCCACTCCAGGAACCGCTTCATAAAATCGTAAGACCAGAGGCCGTTCGAGATTAAGGCGCAGCCGATAGTAGTTCCAGTCCACATCAACCAAGGCATAAAGGAATTCACATCAAATCCAGCATAAACTCCAACACCATAAATCAAACCAATGGCCAAGACAACACCATTGCAAAGAATTGAGGTAACGAAAGAGAGGAGATGATTGACCCAACGAACTCCAGACTTATTCCACCAATTCTTAAAAATTTGAGTGAGCACAACAATTAAAGCGCTCAAACCGGCCAAAGAATAAATTGCACCGGTAATCATGTCAAGTGTAATTACTTCCATAATGTTTTATTTAATTAATATTTAGTTAGTTAAGTAGTAATCAGGAATAAACCTGATCAACCTTCAATAGTAAGAATATGAAGCCTCTTGGAGTGCGTTTTATTAATTTCAATACAGAGTCCAGCTGAAAATAAAGGGAAGAACGTTTATATTGTCCTCCCATTACTTAGGAATTCTGGTGATTATTTGTTAAAAGTATGTTCTCTTACGCATACGTCCATGTCGATTACTTTTTGCCTTTTTGATTTCGGGACTAATTTCCAGAATAGTCTCATATCTTTCTCCACTTTCTTGTGAATAATGATATAATCAAGACGGGCAGATTCATAGACATCTCCACCGATTTCCTTTTCCTTCAGTGCCTTCAATTTCATATAGGCATCTTCTAATTTTTCAATGTGATCAAGATATTCTTTCCTTGTATCACTAATAGTCTCCGCCACGATCTCAACGACCAAGGAGACTAAAAAGATTTTCGTTCCTCTTTTCATTTCTGTGTTGTATTTAGTTATTATGTTGCTGAGGAGTTGGTTTTCTCCCCAGGATTTTCATTCTTTTTCAATCTGTTTCTGTTCTTCAGTTCCATCACTCCATAATCTCTTCCAGAATGCTTTGAAACCTCCCTGTGCGATGATGAGGAATACGATAAGCATTCCAGCACCATAAATACAAAGGTCATCACAGCTCATAAGGAAAAATGTGATAAACAGATAAATGAAAATTACCGATTTTGCTATAAAGTTTTTCATTGTTGTATTGTTTTAAAGTTTGTTAATATTTCGAATCAATAAAAATTAAAAACCCAGCGCTATCCTCTCCCCGATAGTACTAAGTTAATTAATTTATGAGATATCACGAAAACAAAGATAATTTACCTTTATTTTCATCTCATATATAAGGCTTTAGGGTGCTTTTGAAACGGTGAAAATAAAGAGGAGTAATATTTCATACTCCTAATAATTTTCGTGTTTCAGGGCTTAGATTTTCCGGGTTTTCTATCTTAATTTTTCCCTCAATTTCTAGGTCCACTCGTAATATCCCAGGTACCAAATTTTCAAACCAATCATCTTGCACAAATTTATCTACCCAGCGTGCTCTAATTTGGTTTGTAGTTCCTGGTACCTTTTCCATTACGCAGTTTCTATTTCTTCCTTTCTGGTCTAGTAAATCAGCTAAAGCATTGTTTATTTTCCAGAGCGCCAATAGAAACTCATATTCATCATCCCCATTAGCCCCACAGTATTGTCTCTCATAACTTTTACCCGACTCTTGATGTATTACACTATCTTGAAGCCCGGGTGCATAGTCTTCATTGTGTTCATATTCATAGTGACCCTCTGGAATTAGTCCTTTTAGATGATGAGGTAAGACAAAACAGAAATCTACACAGTCATGATATACAGGATCGGGGGCTATACTATTATCTGTGATTAATGTGTAAGGCTGATTAATGTTTTCTATAATCTCCTTAGCTACATACTTACCACAAATTATCTTAGTCTTTCCCTCCTTAACTTCTATATTCGGCTCACATATTACCATTCTTCTCAGCCAATTTTAATAAGTTCTCTAAACAAGTTCGTGCCTTTCCTACATTTTTAACCCAAACTCTACCTTCTTTCTTATATAGGTGATCTCGAGAAAATACAGAAAACCAAGGACCGGTATATTCTCCTAAGTCGGTTATTAAGTTTCTATACCCCTCTTCACTCAGATTCCAATTTCCTGCTTTAAACTGAGATAAAACAAATTTAATTTTTATTTTCATAATATTCCTAGTTCTTTAAGTTCATTTAGTGATTTAAATACTCCCTCTGCCATTTGTTCTAGCGTTTCAGGTTTTTTAGTAAGGTTTATTCTCTCTTGACTGATAAAGTCGGCATATTCTTCATCAACTAGGTACTTCAAGGGGTACACACCACTATTCCACAGCGCTAAATGTTCGTCGGGATTTTTGGGTCGGTATTTAAAGACAAGCCAGAATCCGTCCTCACTATAACAGTTACCATCACTTATTACAATGTGGAGATTTTCTTTAGGCGAATATCCTATTATTTCAGCTTGACCATCGACCCACATAGTATCGACGGGAAAATGATAGCGCAGAATATTAAAGCAGATATTATATTTTTCCATTCAATAGCTCTGGATTATCGTATATATTTCCAATCACCTCTATATAATAACCATTTCCTATATGATTAGAGAGGATACAATAGCTATTATTAGAAATATACAATCTCCACTCACCCTCTTCATATACAACCTTTTCAATATGGTAATCAGTCTTTACTATATCACCCTCATAAATTTTTGTGCCGTGAGAGTCGTAAAGGCCTGTAAATTCTCCTAGGGTCTCTGGTTTTATCCAAGTAGGTCGATCCGAATCTTGGCGAATATGGTGTCCGTCTTCAACTAGATCCCCCTTCTCTAGTATATGATAAGAGTTTTCGATTTTTATAAGGTCTCCAAAAATCCATATTCCATCATTAGACCTCTTACCTCTAAATTTTGTATCTCTCATTTTATTCTAAGTATTCTAAAGCTTTCCACTCACCCCTCATTTTGTGGTTCTTTATATCTTCCATTACCTTTTCATTTAAGGGAACAGAATAACAATAATCTCCACCGAAATAGACATGAGCATTACTACAATCACACAAGACTACTGTAAAAGCTTCTGTACAACATTGACCTCCTATGCCAGAAAATCCAAGACTAGTAGATCCCCATTCCTGAGAAAATATATAAGTCTTTTGTGGTACTGGTGCTTTTGGGTATGTCTGTGTATAATGATTAACTACTTTATCTATTACTTCCTTTAATTCTTCAAAACTTGTGTCTCTCATTTCAATTATAAGAGCTTGAAATCCTTATATATGAACCCGAAGAGAGAATACTACAACCTGTCCTTTGTCCTGCATAATGTCGCTCTACTTCGGGTTTTATTTTTTTTTGCTCCGAGACACCAAATAAAAGCCCAGAGATCCAGTTTTTACACTTTCACTCTGGGTTGCTATCATATCAGCCTAATACAAACTGCTGATGTATAACTGCTCACACCTACTCCTAAGAGATAAACTAACCATAGGATTTGGTCTATCTTTGAGATTTTAGCTTCCTTATCTTTAAGTTTCTGGTTTAGCTTTAATCTCTGAACTTCATAAACTTTCATCTTTCAGCTTTCAGAATTATTCCAAATAATTTTCCTATTGTAGAAAAACTCATCCAAACTGAGTTTATGAATATATCTAATTTACATGCGATATAGAAACATGGCGTTATTCTTAGCAGTTTTCGACATAATAGCGTTTATGTAGAAGCCCGCTCTAGAATTAATCGGATACCTCTATGTGAGTAATTGAGTTCACCTCCGATAACGCATAATCAACATTGCTCTCGAACTCCTCTATCTCACTTTCAAGGGATTTAATTCTTTCGCTAAGGCTGGAAGCGTCAATCATCTCAACGGGGTAAGCTAATTCTACGGATTTAACCACCTCCTCTTCTGCAGCCTTGTCAGCTTTATCTTGTACAATTTTCTCAACTCGTTTCTTATTCTCCTCTACAGCCTGATCAAACTCCTCACGAGCAGCCATTAACTGACGCTTATATTCCTGGAGTCTTATCTTCTTAAGGCCAATAAAGGACTTCTCAACTAGGGCCTCTTGGATAGTCATTTCACGGCTACCAATTTTAACCTTAGTTGTAGCATTAGCCTGGTCAATCTTAGTCTTGATCTCAATAATCCGCTTTTCCAAATCTTCAATAGACTGGATCTGCGACATAGAACTCTTCATAAAATCTTCAGGCTTATAACTAGAGTAGGGGCGTCTGAGTTTAGTACCATGTTTAACGGCAATACACTCAAGATTTCTCACCTCTTTGTCATAACGAGCCTTCAAAGTCTTCAATAAACTTAAACTTTTAGTAATTGTATATTCCATTGTTTTTTTGTTATTCTGGCCGGTTTTATAATTTCCCGACCTTTGTTTTGAATAAGTGTAGTTTTAAAATTCCTACACTATTAAGGTTTTCAGGGGTTAATGTTATTAAAAGAAAAGAAATCTAACTATCCCTACGATTTTCTTATATACAGACCACAGCAGCATTTATCATGTTCTCTATAATTACTACAAGGACATGTTTTATCTTCTGAATCATTATCACAAGGGCAAACTCCACCTGTTCTCTCTAAGGCGTTTAATATACTTCTCACAATCTTAGCTTCAGGATTTATAGTCCACCCATCTTTTATTTGTATCTTAGTGTTCATATTCCTTCGATTCTATCTTCAAACTCCTCTTTCATCCAATCAGTGTTGTAGCTTAGCCTAAAATTTTCTCTAGCACTGTCATTTTTGAAAATTTCAGACACTACATTCTCTATCTCTGATTTACTATAACCATCAGATAGGTTTACACTTTTTATCATGTCCCGAAGCATTTCTTTAATTATCTCATCAAAATTACCAATCAAGGCTGGCATCTTTTCTTCTATACTACCATAAGCAACTTTCAGACCTTTATGGAATATATTGCCTCTAGTCGGGATATACATTCTAGGATTACCAGTCTTTCCGTCTGGGTAAAGGAAGAAATATACAGGTTCTTCCCAATCTCCACCAGCATAATAAAGAATCCAAGGAACTCCACAACTAAGGGTACCAGATTCGATCTCTTCTATATTCTCATAGTCGAACATTACCTTCTGATCAACTTGGAAATAATCCTCGTAAAAGATCTCATAAATATCCAGTCCCCTTCTCTCACAAAATTCGGCGAAAGAAGTTCTAAAGTCTTCTAGGTCCATAATTTTACCTTTCCTACCACCGGGACTTACTTTGAAATCTTTGTGAGGATATAATTCTTCTGCTCCAAGTAAAGAATCAAATAATTTCTGTTCTCTTTCTGTCATATCATTTATAAGGTTTCCAAGGCATACTTCAAATAAGAATACTGCCTTAGGTCTTTTGTATTCAAAGTTATTTTTAACCCTGTATCTTTCACTTTATCTTTTGAAAAATCGGTATAACTGAGTTGCATATCATCTTCTCCCTTAACCTTTTCCCATAATAATTCAGCTTCTTTTTGTGATAATTTCTTTCCTCTAGATACGCCAAGGTATAAGAATCTCTCACTAGGCTTTTTTATTAGGCTCCAGGTTTTTATATTTATCCTGTTTACTGCTTCAAGGAGACTATTATAAGGAGGTATTATAAGAGCACCGAAAGCTTTAATCTCTATTCTAACTCCAAATATCTTAGTCCCCTCTAATCTAATAACGTCCACCTCTTTGCTAATAGAAGGTCGTGGTGTTAAGATGTCTAAGGGGAATATATTTTGAGAAACTAGGAATTCTATGCACTTTTCCAGTTCATTCTCAAATACTTTCAGGAAATCTCTATCCTCAAAAATATTCCACTGACTACTTGGATATTTTACTCCTATCATATATCTAGAAACAGCGCAAGAAAGAAGGGAGTTTAAGATATCCCTGTACCTGATTAAACTCGGGTCGGTTATATCTATTTCTCCCTTTTTATTGATTTTAACACCAAACTTCATCGTCGTAATATCCCTTTTCTATGGCTTCTCTAAAAAATATTACATCTTCTAGGGGCATTGGAGTATAATTATTTGCATCCACTCCTACATCTATACCAAACTTCTTAATTTTCTGTCTCCCGTGTATATGACCAAAGAGACCAAAATACTTAGGCCATTTTTCCTTAGCTTTCAACGGTTCATGACAGAGGTAGTAGTCATCATAAATATAGTCGGACAAAAGTTGGGTTGAAGTATGATCTTTTCCATCTCTTTCATAATTTCCCTCTATCCTAACTATATCTCCACACAACTCGTTTAAAGCCCATTCACATCCAAAGTCTCCTAAATGAAATACCTTGGATCCTGGAACGACTTTATTATTCCAGCGCTCTATCATAGTCCAATCCATTTGAGGAACATCTACAAAAGGGCGTTTACTAAGTTCTAAGGCACGGGAACTAGAGAAGTGTGTGTCAGATGTAAAATATATCCCTGGTTTCTTGGCGTTAATATATGAAAGTAAGGTAGACAGTGTTTCTTCCAAGCTTGAGTATACCCTAGCTTGTGGATCGTATTGTCTGAGTTTACTTTCAAAATATCTACGCCCAGGGAAATTCGGATCTACGCCAATAAACACTTTTTTACCACGACCAAGCATTTCACCAATCTCAGTCCTAGTTGTTTGTGCATATCCTCTTCCCTCTATATGTTCAGCTTCAGGAGGTATCCAGAATAACACTATATTAGCTCTTCTCAACATCCTAGTTTCCCAATCTACCTGAGGCTCATAGGAAAAGTTTTCGTATGACTCTCGTCTAGGGGAAATCCAGGTTATCCCGGATATGTCAGGTAATGTATTTTGCCATTCTGGAGCACCTTGTATCGGACCAGCCAAGAAAACCTCCCACTTAAATGGGTCTTTTTTAATTTCTATGGGACATCTTACTATCATCAGCGGACTCTGTATTGATGTTGTTCTGTGTCAGCAATAAGATACTCAATTTTTCTAAAGTCCTGATTAACCTCATCCACCTCCAAACAAACTCTCTTAGCGTTTTCCTCAAGAATCGCCTTCACCTTCTTATAGACCCTAATGGATGCTCTAGTTTCAGCCAGTCTTTGTCCATAAGTCTCATCAAAAGTATCATCGGGGTGGCACTTAGAATAATCTGATACCTTAAATTCAATAGCTTTATCTTCCACCGGCTTACCACAGAAGAAGGGAACATACTTACAATCAATCGTACACGTGATCTTATTATCCTCACGAGTAAAAGTAGAATTTTGATAAATCTTCATATATTCGTTTTTTTTATTGTTTATTACACAATTAAGAGTTTCAAGACCTTATTAGTGTGATAAATGATTTTCCGAAAGAGTATATAGAGAAAATAGGTGACTTTATAAAAGCTCATGAGAAAACTTTAAATCCGGGAAACTATGACATGACTAAGACTGCCCTAGAACAAGGTTATACTCCAGAATTTATAACGCAAGAGATTCAGGAAATAACAAAACAAGCTAAGGGCATCATAAGAGAGGCTGGTCGATATACATGTTCTAAGCACAAAGATTATTGTAATAGTCTTCTTATCCGATTTAGAGATATAGTTAATACAGCCTTAGAAACTCTTTATAGAATTCCTCATGTCATATTAATAGAGAACCCAGAGAAGAAAAACGAAATACTAGCTCTCTTAACCGATGAAAATTCGAAGAGGGCTATGTTAAATACGAAACCTGATGTCAACGTCTATAGACGTATAATAGAATATGGGTCTCGTTATGAGACTAAAATAATAGATGACATAGATGAATTATTGAAGGAAGGTAGGAAAGGTTTTGATAGATTGACAGGAGGGAATATAAAGGATACGGATAAACTAGTTCTTGAATTTGCTACAGATTTTGGAGACTTAGCCGTGACCCTGGACGAAACAATGCCCCTAGTATTGAGACATGTAAACAGAACTGACCCTAGAATACAGAAATATCTCTCCTTAGTGTGTGACGAAAGCTTGTTAAATAAGGAAAACTTTAAACAGCTATATAGTGATACCATAGGAAGAAATGAATGGGGAAAAATGAAGACGTCTGAATTCTGGGGAAATTACTCGAAAATTAGAGATTATGTATTATCGAAGGACAATATATCACAAGTCTCCCCTAAGTATATAAAACTGGTGCTGACAATAGAATATGGACCAGAACGAAAATAAAATTCGAGGTTTTGCTTTGGTGGATAAAATTGGACGTTTATTATTTAGTCAGGGGAACGGAATTTGTGACTTTAAAGACCTGACTGAACTTGAAGAGGGAGACGAAGTTATTATATTTGGAACATCTGAAATTCCTATTATGGTATTATCCTTGGCTTATCGTAAAGTTATAGCTGACTTAAGTTCCGATAGTATAAGTGTGGTTGAGATTATAAAAGATTCAAAGACTAAAAGTTTTACAATACTATGAACAATTTCTCTATTAAATACGGACAGACTTGGAAGAATAAGAAAACAGGGAAGATTGTTTTTGTACAAGACCAAATCACTAGTTATGGCTCTAAAATAGAATCCATTGTTAAAGTCCTAGATTCAGAAGGACAACAATTAAACGACATAAAAACAGAGAACTTCCAAAAGAACTATGAGAAAATTGAATTTGAGATAGAAAGATTGTTACCGTCTCTGCTTCAATACCTCTCTGACTCGTCTCTCTACAGTAAACTTGAGATAATTGCGAGAAGATTACATCCCGGCGGTTATTTTCAAGTTGGGTGTACGGTTTTCATAACTTCTCCACTATTCTTAGATGAAAATGATCTTAGGAGAGCAGCAACCTGTGAGAAACCATATAAAATAACGAATATACGTCCCTCAGAAACTATACCACTTTTAAATATACTTACCTTAGAATCTGTATATTATCGTAAAGAGACTATAGAAGTACCTATGTATCTGGATCGTATTTCAGAGATAGATGCTTATAGTTGTCTGAGAAGATACGATATGCCTTATTAATAGATATGTCATACGAAGAAGCATTAAAATCTTGGGAGAAAATTTTTATACTTGTGATGGAAAGTACTGATGACCCTGTTTATAAGAAAGCAGAGGAAGTCATAAATAAAGAATCCACACAAAAACTGATTAAAAGCCTAATTGAAGAAGAGGTTTATCTTCCTTATGCGATAGGAGGATATATAGTCACGATGATTATAGAAGCTCAAGGCCCAGAGAAATTGGAGAAACTTAGCTTAGATGAAATGGGAGAAAGGATTGATGACTTTTGGAATAGATACCTTAAGAAACCAACTCGAGCTTTCACTACTAAAAATGGATTACCACCAGTTGATCAGGAGTCTTTGAGGGTATCATGTAAATTTGTTAAGAAAGATGAAAAATTTTAGTGGGATTTGTCTTGGAAACCGGGTACTGATTGATGAGAGAGTACTTGGTACCCCTGAACTTGAAGAGGGGATTGTCCGAGAGATTAAAGAGGATGAATTAGTTGTATACCATAAGGGACTAAACAAAGAATTTAAATGCAAAAAGAGTCAGGTTGAGTTTATAGACCTTGACCCTATGGTTCTTACTTCCTTAGGGTTTACAGAGAGAAGCATGACTAACTCTGATGGAACAATTGTAAAAGACAGAGTTAAAAGCACAGAACCAGAAAATGAAAACAGCCCTTGGTATCTTCTCAGTATCAGAGAAAATAAAAAAGGACCATTCTTGGTAGTTCTTGAAAATGGGGTTGATGTTCTTGGTTCTGGCTATCCGAAAACACTTCATGGATTACAAAATATGGTGAAGTTTATAACGGATGGAAAATACGAAATATAAAAAGAGGGATTTAATTTCCCTCTCTTTGTTTCTTAAATTTTTCTAGGTCTCTTTTTATAATATTTTCTCGACCTTTTTCTAGATACTCTGCATAAGTTTTTCTATCTTCCTCCGGTATCTTAGAACACCTATCTATAACTCTACTAAAATCCTGGCTAAGTTCAAGGTTCTTTTCACAGCTTTCTGCATCTACACAAGAGTCAGCTGAAATAAGAGATCCTAGTATTAACCAGATCATGCCATTTTCATGAGCAGTTTCAAGTAGCTCAATTGTTCTAATATCTTTTTCTTCCTGAATCATTGTTTCTTATTTTTGATTATTGGTATTATTCCACCATATATTCTATCATAATATTTTCTATTAAATGTAAGTATATTACCAATCCCATCAGCAACACGTCTGTGGAATGATGAATTTGGACAATTACCTAACCACACGCCCTCACTATATTTAACTATACCACGATCGTTTGTCATTCCGAGAAATGGGTAACAAACAAGACAAAATGTTCTATAAAAGTCATCATCCATATAATATTTATCTGGTGTTACAAAAAATGAGAAATTATGAAAACTATTTATTTTGTCAGGATGATCTTTAATAATTTTACAGTATATATCTATCCAACGTGATGCCGGTATAGAATTAATTAAATCTAGTGTTGGCATAACGACATTATCAGGCACAAGATTTACAAGTGCCTTAAAATCTCTTTCATCGTTTGTGACAATATACAAACCAATATGCTCCTCAGGATAATTATGTTCCCGGCAAATTTCATATGGTTGTTTGAACGGCATATAATAATCATCACCGCCTTCAGATTTTATTAGAAAACAATCAAATGGTTTTTGTCTATTGTCTTTTGAACTTTTTAATTCTATCCAATGATATGAAGGATAATATCTTGATGTTTTATCCTGTTTATCTAATAGAAGGTCCGGAAATATTATTTTACGTATTTTATCCATATTCAATTAACTTTATACATTCCTTCAGGCGCTTCCAATGCTAATCCCATCGAAATTAAACCTCGGTAGTCCAAGTGATGAGAAAGTAAAAAATCCGTATAGAGATAATGTAAGTCATTACGGGTTTTCGTAACAATATCCCATAATTCATTCTCTTCCTCCCTTTCCTCTTTCGTCATTGAAGACATCGGACGGAGATAATATTGAAAATATTCTACTTCTTGCCAAAAATCTGGCTCAGAAAGATGAAACATTTTTGTACCATCTCCATCTACAAAATAGCCATCAATGGTGTTTATTTCTAAGTGTGATGCTTGACTTTTTGATTTGACTCCATATGGTAACCTTGCACAAAGGTCTTGGAGTAATAATTCTTTATCTTTTTGTGTCATAGCTTTTCAGATATATAGTTTAAGATTAGTTCTTGAAACTCTGGATTACTTCTAGATAGTCTCTTTTCTTTGTAATCTCCTTCAGAACAGTCTTTTAGTATGTAAACCTGATTATCTTTACAATAGAATCCAGCAACAAAACATTCCTCACTAAATTCGGGGGATTCATATTGTTCATCTGTAAGGATAATTGCTATGTTAGGCCAATCCTCATATAAAGTATCATCAAACCATATTGCGCTGTTGTAATCATAGCAAATCTTCGAGTATTTTTTAACAACATCTAATTCTGTCATAGTTTTACCTCGTTTGTTGAGTGATATCTAATTCTTATGTGTTCTCTCCTATGTTTATCAATAAGTTTTTGGGCATCTTCATAAGTATCATTCCATGCAGTCCAATTCATAAGAGCCCAACACCAAGTAATAGGATGCCAGAAAATAAATCTTTTGTAGAATGCTTTATACCACACTCTACCATCATCAAATGTATACTCTTTAATTTTGTATTTCATTTCTCAGATTCTTCTCACATTGTTTCTCGAGCCAAATTCGTTGGTCCTTTTCCATTAGTTCATTGTAACCGTTATTTTTGTAGAGTCTTTCTGCGTCGCTGCCTTTAGTACATTGAAGTCGAATAGAATCGCATCCCATACTACTAGCTACAGTATCGGTTATTTTAATGATTTTCGAGCCGATACCTTTATTGCGATAATCTTCATTAACAAAAACATTCGCTAAGTAAAGAATATTAGGTTCATCTTCATAGGTATAAAATGCAAATCTTTGTAAAATTTTGCTATCATCTATTGAATCACTACCTTGCTTTTCAAGCCAAGCAAGAAGAGTTTCTGCAGGAATACCATTGACAGTCGGGCAACTATTTGTCCATATATCAACAATTCTTATAATCTCTTTCCTTATTCTCTCGTCCTCAGACTCCTTAAGCTCGGGGAAAATATATTCAATAGTCTCCTTATCATAAGAACCAGAATCTAATGCTTCTTTTGCTAATCTTAATTTTTCTTGATAATCCATAATTTTACTATTTAATTGTTATACATCCCCTTAGGTGCTGCCAATGCAAGACCCATAGGAATCAGACCGCGAAAATCGAAGTGATTAGACAATAACCAATCGATTCTATTAACCCACACCTTTCTATGAGCAGTTGGGGCATTAAAAGAATCATACTCAACTTTCTCTTCCTTAGTCATACTGGACATTGAACGGAGATAAGGCTTAACATTATCTGCATATACACAGGCATTGTCATCATCAGAAATATCCAAATCAACGGTATTGGTGTACACATTGACACCTGTGTACTTAATATCTAAAGATTTTCCATACCACGTATGAATAATTGTCCCATAAGGCAACCTCGCACAGAGGTCTTTTAATAACAATCCCCTTTCTTCTTCTGTCATATCGGTTATAAGGAAATTAAAACCTTATAGGTGTGATTGAGAAATTAGTAAGTTATATTAATAGTATACAGGATTTCTTAATAAAAATAGATTATGTTATTGAGAATATTTATTTCCAAGATCCGGGAGTAGGTATAACAATAAATAGTCTGAACAATAGAAATAACAACATATATTTCGTGGTCCTCTATGAAACTATGGATAGAGTAGAGATATATGATACTACTTATCAGACTTTTGGACCAAGTCGAGAGAAAACGCTGAGTGATTATATAAAGGAGAAAGAACCGGATGCAAGTATAGAGAACGGTTATTTCACTAAGGATGTTTTTACGATTACTATTCTAAAACTATTAGGTGTATATGATGATAGATTCAATCTACTTCATGATTTTGTAGATGAGGTTGTCGATATTTGCAGGAATCAGCTTACTCTTAGCCCAGTTGTCTTTGGAACTGATATTTTGATAGAAGAGTTTCATATTAAGCTCTCAGTCAGAATTCATAGGGATAGGGATGTGCGTGGAGATAATAAATTCATTGGCACTATCTATACACCGGTCTCAAATGATATGATAAAGTTAGAACTAAGACTATGGGAACAAGAAAGGTGGGAAAGAGCCGGTTTAATTATGGACTTCATACTAAAACTAATTACAAGTGATCTCGATAACGACTGATTATAGTACCGCAGTTTTTGTATATCTTCAAGAACTAGTTAAGAGATTATTTGGGCTCTGTGTAAAAGAAGTAAGTCCTGGGAAAATAGTAATAGCCCCAAACGTCCCTAGTACTTCTGTATATCTAGAACTTTTCATAGACTCTGAAGGACATATAAAAGATAATAAAGGGAGTAGTTTTGATTCTTTTACGGCGGATTTAAAAAGCTATCTAGTAAAAGAGCTCTATCCTAAGATTCCCGAATGGAGTAGATATATGTATGAATTCCAAAAATCATTCACAGAGATTGAGGACTTATATTTTGGAAGCTCTCGTGTTCTCTTAATTGATGAAGACGGACATAGAGGAATAACTACTCTTTACGATAGTGCCCTAATACTTCCATGCCAAGTTTTCTTTATAAACGGGAAATTAAAAGTAGAAATCTATCATGCCACTAGACTCTGTTATGTTTATTGCCGGAGTGTAGGAATAGAAAAAGAACCTTACAATCTCGATATAAGCATGATGGATGATATAGCTGGACAGATTTTATTCGACATATTATATACACACAACGGAGCAGAAATAATATTATGAAAACGATAATTGTACATCATTCGGCAGATTTTGATGGTATATGCTCAAAATTAATTGTATCTAGAGCATTTCCTAAGGCTGACACGCTAGGATTTAATTATGGTGATCCTATACCCGACTTAAAGGACTATGATCAGATTATTATGGTTGATATCAGTTTCCCTCCCGATATCATGTTAGGGCTTAAAGGAAGATTGACCTGGGTTGATCATCACATAACCGCAATCCAAGACTCAGAGAGAAATGGATATTCTAGTGTCCCCGGTATAAGAAAAGTTGGAGAAGGAGCGTGTGAATTGGCCTGGAAATACTTTATGAAATCGTCCGTACCTCAGGCCGTAAAATATCTCAGCGCTTATGACGTTTTTGACAAGTCTCGGTTTCCTTGGTTGGATGTCGTAGTTCCTTTTCAATATGCGCTGAGAGGAAAATACGGCCTAAATCTTATGGACGAAGTTATAGAGATGGACCCAAGCGATTTAATAGGGGAAGGGAAATCTATATTAAACTTCTTGAAACTGGATTGGAAAGAGAGTGTAGATAAAAATGCATTTCCGATTACTATAGATGGAAAATATAAAGGAATTTGCATGATTACCACACAGAAAGGTTCCCTGCAGTTCGATTCTGTCTACCCTGAGTATGATCTGTTTGTGTGGGGTAGTTTTGATAAGTCCGGTGTATTCAGATTTTCCTTGGCTAGTAACGAAGAAAGAGTACCTGAATTTAATTGTGGATTTTATCTTAAGAATCATTATAACGGTGGAGGTCATCAGGGTATAGGTGGCGGAACTTTAGGGATGGAACAGTTTATGGGATTAGTACAACAAAAAGTACTATGATTAATTATATAAAAATAAATGATTCCTTAGAACTGGACCTGAGAGATAAGAGAAGTATAAATCTCTGGGACTTTGACAAATTTATACTAAGCGATCAATTTTGTGAAGACCTGGAGAGTATATTTGAGGTTATTAAATACAGGATAGAGACTGGAAGAAAAGAAGTACCAGATTTAGGGTGCAACTCTCTTATCGAAAATTCTGGTAGTGTTTTTATTGGACTAGGAACTACGGAAGGATATAACTACGACATTGGAATAGAAGATGGAAAAGTTATATCAGAGATTCTATTAGATGAGGAGAATCAGCTAGAATATTTTTATAACTCAGAAATAGAAGACACCATAGAAGAAAGATTAAACTATTCGACTGGTGTGATAGGTAAAATAATGGCCCCTGAAATTAAGAGAATTATCTTTGATGACAGGAAAAGCTATGAAGAGGATACAATGAGAGACAAGGATTTTATAGACTTCCTAAATAAAATGGTTCCTCTTCTTGGATTTGATGAAGTGGGACATATTGAATTGGGTCCGAGATTATTCCTGAGACTGAAAGATGGAGAAGAGACTGAGTTTAGAATAAGTGGAATGGGGTCTGGATTTAAACGAGTCTTAGAGATTTTGCATGTTTTTTATAAGACTAAGAAAAACCCTGCACTAATTATACACCCCCAATTCTTCTTGCATCTGCACCCACTCTTAGAGAAAGCCTTATATATGATGTTTAAAGATGAGACTGAAACAAGAATAATATCAACATTTAAAGAAATAATATGATAGTCGGAATATTACCTCAGATTTATAAATGTGGTTGTGGTAAAGGAATACACGCAATAAAATATCTTGGCTTACTCGAATACCTGAATGAGATTATAGATTGGTCGAAGTGTAAGTGGCCGGAAGAAATTGATAAAGACGCTACGACGGACCCAGAGAAACCAGTTATGAAGGAGAATACTGAGTTTCTAGGCAATCCTCCGCAATTAAAACCTGGGAATTGTATATTGTGGGATGGAAATGTTATAGCCATGGATGATTCTGATACGGCAATTCTTGTAGTCTCTGAAACCGGCCCTCTTAGTATAGAAAGGTTTAGAACGGCGGTAGAAAATGAGATGAGCTTTTATGATAACTCGAGAATTAAGTGTGAAAGAGTAGAAAAAGAAAAGCCCGAGGAAACAGAAGCTTATAGAACTGGTTATAGTAAGTGGAGTATAATAAAAGAAAAGATAAATAATGAACCAGAGACACTTAAGGTGGTAGATGAAGAAACACTATTATTCCCGATTACTGTGTGGGTTGAAGGAGCGGATATAATATTTGACCCACAAGAAGTAGATAGAGAGGCGATAGAGATGTTAAGTGGAAGTATATATCTCTGGTTAAGTGCAAATAAAAAAGTAGAGGAAAACTAATCCTTCTACTTTCTTTTTTTTATTTATCCTTTTATGGCGAGAATTTCATAACCGTCATCTCGTTTACCATCGGGTCTAGGTATTTTACAGTTCTTGATAATAAAGTAATCCCCTAGGTCTACTGCTTTTGGGGTTTTTGAATAACCTAGTTTATCATAAAGATTTTTAAGTTGCTCTTTTACAGAACTTTTAGTAATTCTATCACCAACTGAAAAACAACTTAGTATAGCACCCTTTATGTCTATAGATTGACCAGAGATTACTATACCTATTTCCTGATTCATTAAGGTTACATTATATCCCAAGGCCCTAATTCTATCCACACCTAGTATTGAATAGTGGTTTTGAAAAGAGGTTGGTAAGTGTTGTAAAATAATAAATGCTTCATTTTCCGGTAGGTCACATAGATATTTGTATTTATCAACAGTTCCCAATTTATATATTTTATCTAGATGGTCGTTTAGGTTATTTATATCTACCTTACCCAAACCCTCTAATGCACCGAATACACTAAACCTATCTTTATAATCTATCTGTTGTATTTCAAATGCTCTTTGTTCTGAAATCATCATTAACTTGTTGAAAACGGGCTTGATGTCAGAACCGGAATGTTTATCTACAGACACAAAATTATATCTATAATTACTACGTTTGGCATCTCTTAAATATGTTTCGGCAAGAGTATGTTTAGAGGAAGGTGTCGGAGAAGATTCAAAAGACAGAAGTGCATCAAAAGTTTTCTCTTTCTTTTTATCTAAATACTTATCAAACTCCTCTTGGCTAATCGCTTTTGTATTTACTTTGTAATATAGTTCGGCATGATTCTTCCAAGGATTTTTTATTAATCTCTGTCTTCCTAGAATCTGAGGAAGATCTAAGGTAATATCAACAGAGAGACAATCAATATTAGCATCTGAGAATATAAAGGACCTTGCATTAGTACTATAAAAATCTGCTCCTAAGTAAACGGTTCTAGTACAAAGAGTGAACATTTTATGATGTTCTCCTTCTTTTGGTACCTTTCCTATGCACTTAGTTTTTGTTGTAACTGAAGAGTCGACTTTTCGAAATGCATCTCTTATTTTTCTTTCGTTATCAATATCATCAGAACAAAGAACATTAGTAGAATCTAAAGTTAATCCACATTTTTTGATTATATCACAAATATTCTTTACTGAGTTAACATATAGTACCGCCTCTCTACTTTCTATTAAAGATATATTTCCGTTTTCATCAGGTAATGCCAACGATTCAAACTTACCATCCTTATATCTACTTATAATTCTTTTAGCTTCCTCAGTTATACTTTTACATTGTTTTGTTATTAGTATCGGTTTTATAACACGAGATGGATTTAATTTGGCCCAATCAAGTTCATAATAAGGCAAATCTTTAAATTCGTCCAATTCTTCTAGATACTTATCAATCATAGGAGTAGCAGAGAGATAACACACTCTCTTTATGCCATGAAGATTATAGAGAAAATTATTTTCTGTGTCTGATTTAAAACGTGCATCACAAAAAATCGATTGAAACTCATCAACGATTATTTGATAGTTCTTTATTCTCTCCCCGAGGGTTTCCTTTATCCTTCTGAATGAATCATAAGTCACAAGGAACTTTACTGGTTTCTTCAGTATAAAAATACATCTCTGGATATGATCTTCTATCTTATCTTTAATGTATTTTGTATATTCTATGGCTTTTTCCTCAGCCTCTTTCTTTTTAGCTTCCTTATCCTCTTCTGACTTTATAGCTTTTTCGCTCAAATCTTTTGTAATATCTTTATCAAAAGATTGAAAAGAGGAGAATTCATCTTTTAGATAGAGTACATTTTCATCATTACTGTGCTGATCTTCTTTATTCTCTAGTAAGACCTTTCTTGGTGAACAAATAATTGTGGGCTTGTTATTTGTAATGCAATACTCAGTATAACCACAACCGGTAATAGTTTTATTCATAATAAATGGTTCATCAGGTAATAAATCTTCTAAACCATCCCATTCACTTATATACCTAATATTTCTAGGTACATCTAATATAATCTTTTTCATAATAATTAATTTTTATTACAGAGTTCAGTTTAACTTAGGAGTCTCCAATATAGAAACTCCCTTTACATATATAAGGAAAACATCGCAAAAACTCTCTAAAAACTGGTCGCTATTGATTTTTGATACCCTTAAAATACCCTAAAATAGGCCATTTTCATCAAAAACAGGGTAAATTCGGGTATTTTTAGTGGTCGCTGTCGTTTTTTACTAAAATTATCCCAAAAAGTCTATATAAAAGAAAAATACGACAAGAGCTGAAAGGTTATACGTTCCATTGCATTTCACTAAACCTTTCGCAAATAAGACCCCCTTTCTTCCGTTGTCAGAAAGAGAGTCATTATAACCATCATCTCTTATAATTTTTTGCCCTTAAAGGATTATAATATATCATTTCCTTCTATTAATCCTTGAAGAGGGTTGGGCGCGGAACGTAGTGGAGTGGCGGTGATGG
>JAJJKW010000625.1:0-14351 GCA_023805745.1 Isotricha sp. YL-2021b | reverse complement strand
AATCCCCAATCCCCAATCCCCAATCCCCAATCCCCAATTAATATAATTTAAGCCTTTTATAATTTTTATTTTTCTTTTTATCAATAAAATAATAAAATGATAATTCCTAATTAATTGTTTTTATTTTAAATAAAAATTTTTAAATTAATTAAATCATTTTTATAAATAATATATTAATAAATAAAAATAATTTAATTATTGATTTGATAATTATTTTTATTAAAAGATAAAATAAATATTTTTTTCATTATTTGATAAATGTCAAATAGCATTATAACAAGTTTATTTTGGGTGAGAAAAAATTGGGCAAGACCGATTCCATTAGAATATGAAAGAGAAAATAATATTAAAGAAAACAAAAAAATAAAAAAAATATCAAAAATAACAAAAAAATTAAAAGAAGAAGGTAAATTAACAGGAAATGAAACAATAAAAGAAAGTACTCAAATAATATCAGAAAATATGGAAATAGAAAATGAAGAAAATGATGAAAATATTCAAATGCCAATTTTTTGTGAAGATTTAAAAAACTATTATACAAAAGAAGAAAAAAAAGAAATATCAGAAGATGAAAAAAATATACCAGAATATTTTGATGAAATAAGTGAAGAAGAATTAGATGATTTTACAATTCATCCTTCAGATTCTCTTTTAGTTTGTGGAACAGCACAAGATGATTTTTCAAATTTAGAAATATATTTATATGATGAAAATAATTTAAATTTATTTGTTCATCATGATATTGTTTTATCTTCATTTCCACTTTCTTTAGAATGGCTTCCTTTAAAAAATAATAATAAATGTAATTATTGTTTAGTTGGTTCATTTACTCCTGGAATTGAAATTTGGAATTTAGATTTATTAGATGCTTTAGAACCAGAAATTATTTTAGGTAATTATGATGAAAAAAATATGAATAATATTAATAGTGATTATATTCATACTGATGCAGTTATGTCTATTTCTTTAAATCAAAAAAATCCTAATATAATTGCTTCAAGTGGAGCCGATTCAAAAATATTAATTTGGGATTTAAATTCTCCTCCAAATAATTCTAAGGTATGTTATAAAGAACATAAAGGAAAAGTTCAAAATGTAAAATGGAATAAAATAGAAGATAATTTATTAGTTTCAGGTTCTTTTGATAAAACCATAAAAATATTTGATATAAGAACTGGAAAATCAGTTTTTACATATAATATAAAAAATGATATAGAAAGTATAGATTGGTCATCAAATGATAATTATAAAATGTTATTTAGTTTTGAAGATGGAAGAATTCAATTATTTGATTTAAAAATGTTTAATGCAATTGCAAATTTTGAAGGACATAAAAAAGAAGCAACTTCAATTTCTTTTTCTCCTCAAATTAATAGTTTATTTTCTTCTGTTGGAAGAGATGGAAGAGTTAAAATTTGGGATTATCAAAATATAAATAGTGATAATAATGGTAATTTAATTCCTACTTTAATTTTGGAAAAATATATTAAAAAAAGTACTGGAGAATTATTTACTTGTAAATTTTCTGATGATTGTGATTATACTATTGCTATTGGAGGAAGTAAAGGAGAATTATTTATTTGGCAATTAGAAGAAAGTCCTATTTTTTGCTCTAAATATAATTTAAAATATGAAGAAGAAATTCCTGAACATTTGAAAAATATTCCACATAAAAAAAGAGTTTCTATGAGAAAAGGAAAAAAAAATAAATAAATGAAATTTAATTTAACTATTTTATTAATTTTATTCATAAAATATAATAAAGTATATATTTTTCTGTATTTATTTAAATTATTTTTTTGGATAAATTGAAAATATTATGAAGAATTCATATTTATAATAAAAAAATAACTTAATTTTTTTAAATTTTAATTTGTAAAACTTCTCGATTATGTAGAAAAATAAAAGAAAAAATAGTTAAGAGTTGGAAATAAATTAGAAATTCATAAAATAAAATATAATTAAAATGGATGATAATAAAGAAAATGGTTCAGTAATAAATAATACAAATCCAGACGACTTCCCATTATCAGATAGTCAGTTGGAAAGGTTTGAAGATAATAATTCTGAATTAAAAATAAATAAGGGAACAAAAGATAATTTACCAGAAGAAGCAGAAGAAGATACAACAAATAATGATTTAACAAAAAAAATACAATCACAATCTCAGGAAAATGGTATTGAAAAAGTTAATAAAAAAGATGAAACAGAAGGAACAACAGAAATAAATAATGAAGAATCTAAAGAAAAAGAAAAAGAAAAAAAAACAGAAGAAACAACAGAAATAAATAATGAAGAATCTAAAGAAAAAGAAAAAGAAAAAAAAACAGAAGAAACAACAGAAATAAATAATGAAGAATCTAAAGAAAAAGAAAAAGAAAAAAAAACAGAAGGAACAACAGAAATAAATAATGAAGAATCTAAAGAAAAGGAAAAGGAAAAAGAGAAAAAAAAAAAAGAAGTGCATGAACTAGATGTATATGATATAATATTAAATATAGATGGAATGAAATCTTTATCAACAAAAGGTTGGAAAGAAGAATCAAATGAAAGAGGAAAAAAAGTATATGAAGAAAAAAAAAATAAAAGAAGTGTAGTAGTATCAGTTATAGGAAATTCAAATAAAGGAAAATCATTTTTTTTAACTAAAATATCAAATATTTCACTTCCTTCTGGTTATTCAGTTAAAACAAGAGGTTTAAGTGTTAAATATCCACAATTTGAAAAAAAAAATATAATTTTACTTGATACAGAAGGTTTTGAAACTCCTTTAGTTGAAAATGAAGTTTATAAATTATCTCAAGAAAAAGATAAATTAGATATAAAACAATATAATGAAGAAATAAGAAATTTAGCAAGAGATAGACAAATTACTGAATATTTTTTACAAAAATTTGTTTTAACTCAAGCTAATATATTAGTCTGTGTTGTTGGACAATTAACTTATGATGAACAAAAATTTTTAAGTAAAATTACTTTAGAATGTGGTGATAAAACTTTATTTATTATTCATAATTTACAAAATTTAGAAAAAAAAAAAGATGTTGAAAAATATATTGATGAAGTTTTAAAATGTTCATTAACTTTTAAACTTAAGGAAAATACAATGATAGATTTTGATCGTAAAAATAAAAAAGAACAAAATAATATTTATTATACTGAAATTTTTGAATCAGATGAGCAAAATAATAATGATAGATTAGAGAAAAATATTGTTCATTTAATCATGGCAAGAGAAAATACTGATGCTGGAAATTATTATAATGATTCTACTATTGATTATATTAAAAATCAAATTTCTGCTTATATTGGTCCTGAAGAATTTCCAATTTTAGAAAAAGTAAAAAATTTCTTATTTAAAATATCGAAAGATATTATGGAAGAAGGTATAAAAAATGAAAATGAAATTGAAATAAATGAAAAAGAAGGTTTCATTAAATTAAATTCAGAAAAAGAAATTCAATTAAAAAAATATGTAACTGATGAATTAGGTTTAAATGTATTTGTTGGAACATCATTTAAACCAAAATATAGATATTATAAAGATGAAGAAAAGAAAATATTTATAATACAAATTTCTATGTGTGGTGGAGTAAAAGATTTAAAAATTAGACCTACTATTATTAATGAAGATTATTATTTTCATATTTCTGGTAAAAAAACATTTAATTTAAATCCAAAAGAAAGTAATGATGAACCAAAATATGATAAAAATAATAGAGAAAGTGGAGATTTTTCTTTTGATATTATTGTAAGTACTGATGACATTATTTTAGCTGAAAAAAAATTACTCAAAGCTGAAAAAAAAAATGGAGTAATTACTTTTGAATATAAATTATTACAATAATTAAATTATTTTATATATATATTAAAAAAATATTTATTTTCAATTTTTTTTTATTTATAATGAATTAAGTATTATAATTATTTTCATATTTATTAAAAAAAATTGTTTGATTATTTATATTTCCATGTATGGAAATATTATTCATTCTGGGTAAAGATTTGTTGAGATAAAAATTACAATTTCCATGTTTATTTTTCATTAAATTAATATTACAATAATAAATACATTGATAAGATTCAAAATTTAAATTAAAAGCCATTTCAAATATAATTTTAAAAGCCTTTTTTAATTCATTTTGAAATATTTCATCATCATTATTTCTTTCATATATTTTTTTTAAGTTAGGTTTTTGATAATTATTCTCTTCATAAAATAAACTTTTTGAAGAATAAGTTAGTATTGAATTATTTAAAATAGAATTTCCTATTTCAGTAGTTGATGATTGTTTTGTTAAAGAAAGAGAAATATTATTTTCATTATGAACAATTTTTCCATTTTCATTTTCATTTATATCATCTAACTCATCATAACGATTTTTACCTGAATTAAAAACTAATTTTTGATTTCCTAAAATAACAGGATTTTTATTATTTAAAGCCTTATTAAATTCTTTATAATTTGTAAATTCAACAAATGCAAAACCTTTTGATTTATTTTTTATTGGATCAATAATTAATTTAACACTTATAATTGATTTATATAAATCTAAAAAATATTTTTTTAATGTTTCATTTGATATTGTCTTATCAATGTTTCCAACAAATAACTATATTATTATTATTATATAATCTTACAGTAAATTTATATGGTTTAATAATATTAAGTCTATTTCTATTTTTTACCCAATTTAATTTAATTTCAATATTTCTATGGATTTTTCCATTATTATTATTTATTGCTTTTTCAGCAGATTCATGACAATCAAATTCTAAAAAAGCACATCCTCTTTTATTTTCTTTTGTTTTTAAAAAAATTTTCATTGGAAATATATTGATTTCTTCTAAAAATTTTTTTAAAAAAACATTATCCATCCAAGACTCAATATTACCTAACCATAAAGTTTTATTAGAAGTATTCATTTAAAATATTTTTTTTAATAAATCATTTGTTTATTTAATTATTTTAAATTATGTCATTAAAAGAAATAAACAAATAAATATCAATAATTCAAGTTAAAATTGTTAAATTTAAATAAAAAAAATAAATGGGAAATGATATAGTAAATTGTAAATGTTCATGTAATAAAGATAATCAGAGTACACAAGATTTTGATAATATTTATAATAATATTGAAAAAAATAAAGTAATAAATTCTTCATATGAGCAAAATAGTAAATTTAAACAATATGTAAACAATAAAAAAAATATAAAAATGCCTAACATGACTTTTTTATCTAATTCCATGTCACAATTAGATAATTCAAAAAGTTCATATTTTAATAAACCAGAAAATTTAAAAATAATAAAAATTCAAAGTGTATTTAGAGGTTTTTATTTAAGAAAAATATATAACAATAATTTAAAGCAAAAATTAATAGAAGAAGAAAATCAACTTTTAAAAGAATTAACAGAGCATTATACATTATTTAATATAAAAAGAGCAGAAAGTTTAATAGGAACAAAATTTGATAAAAATGGATGGAAAAATTTTTATAAAGAAGAAGAAATAAAAGAATTTTTAAATTATAATTATGGAAAAACATATAAAAAAAAATTATTAATAATACATGGTTTAATTCCATCATTTTATACAGGAGAAACAAATATAAATTATGAGATGCAAGGATATGGAATTTTATTAAAAAGTGATGGAACAAAATATGAAGGTTATTGGAGGAAAAATTTTTTTACAGGATGGGGAAGATTAATAGATTTAGAAGGAACATTATATGAAGGATATTTTATAAATGGAAATTTAAATGGAAAAGGAATAAAAAAAAGTATAAATGGAAGTATTTATATAGGAGAATTTAAAAATAATAGAAAAGAAGGAAAAGGAAAAGAAGAAACAATAGAACATATATATGAAGGTGAATTTAAAAATGATAAAAAAAATGGAAATGGTAAATTATCATATAAATTATTTAATGATACTTATGAAGGAGAATTTAAAGATAATTGTATAACAGGAATTGGATTTTATACTTGGCAAAATAAAGATACTTATAAAGGAAGTTTTATAAATGGAAAAATGAATGGTAAAGGATTATATAAATGGCCTGATGGAGGAGAATATTATGGTGATTATGTTAATAATATTAAAGAAGGTATTGGTAAATTTAAATGGGTTAATGGAAGAATTTTTGAAGGACAATTTAAAAAAGGAAGACCTGATGGTTTGGGAAGATTAATTATTGGAAATA
Organism: Isotricha sp. YL-2021b; assembly: GCA_023805745.1. Taxonomy (NCBI): domain Eukaryota; phylum Ciliophora; class Litostomatea; order Vestibuliferida; family Isotrichidae; genus Isotricha; species Isotricha sp. YL-2021b. The sequence continues at coordinate 8,141 of JAJJKW010000625.1, read as the reverse complement.
AAGAAATTAATGTTGAATTTAAAGATGGAAGATTAGTTACTAATATTAAAGAAAAAATGATGAAATTAATGGAAAATCATATTAAAAACAAAGAAGATGAATAATAATAATTAATAAAATTATATATATATTCTAATTAATATATTGTTAATTTTTTTTTTCCTATATAATTAATAAAAGTAGATTAAAAAATAATAGTATAAAAAAAAATTAAAAATAAAAAAAAATATATTTTAAAAAAAAAAATGGAAAACGAAGGTTCACAATCAGATCCAATAAAAAATATACCATTATTATCAGTAAATGCAGGACCAAAAGATGAAAAATGGCAAGAGCGTCAAAAAGAAGAATATATAGCATTATTTGAATATATGAAAAAATTAAAAGAAGATGATAATGAATGGTTTTTTATAGAACCAAATGAAGATTCAACAAAATGGAAAGGTAAATGTTGGTATTATTATAATTATCAAAAATATGAATTTAAATTACAATTTGAAATTCCTGCAACTTATCCTGCAACTCCAATTGAATTAGAATTACCTGAATTAGATGGTAAAACTCCTAAAATGTATAGAGGAGGTAAAATTTGTTTAGATATTCATTTTGCTCCTTTATGGGCAAGAATGAGTCCTAAATATGGTATTGCTCATGCTTTAGCTTTAGCTGTAAGTTTTAAATCATTTTTATATAATTTATAAATTTTTTTTTAGCTTGGACCTTGGCTTGCTGCAGAAATTCCTTATCTTGTTGAAAATGGTATTATTGGAACCGAGTAAATTTTTTTTTGTTAAAAAATATTTTTTTATTTTTTTGAATTTTTATTTTTTTTTATTTTTATTTTATTTTTTTTTATTTAGTTTTTATAATTTATTTAAATTTTTTTTTTTTGTTTGTTTTTTTATTTTTCTTGAGAAGAATTTTTAATCTTTTGTTTTAATTTATTTTTTTTAATGGTTGAAGTTGAAACTATTGAAAATAATACGAATTTGGATGTTGGTTTAGGAAAAAATTTAACTGAAAATTATAATAACGAATGTAAATAATATTTAATTTAAAAATATTTTAGATGAAGAATTTGAAGATAAAGATTGGGATGAATATGATGATGATGATGATTATGAAGAAGAAAAAACAAACAATAAAAATATAAATGAAGAAAATATAACAAGTAATGTAAATAATGAAAATCAAAATTATGATATTCAAATTGAAAAGACTTATTATTCTAAGGGAAAAAAATATGAAAAAAAGTAAATAAATTTTTATTTTTTTTTCATGTAGTATTCCTAAATATAATGATTTTAATGAATTTCAACATAAAAGTTCTTATGAATATGATAATAGAAAAAAGAAAAAATATGGTCGAAAAAAATCAGATAAATCTAATAATAATGCTCCTTTATCTAAAACTTTTTCAGATTCCTTTAATTTTAATAAAAAATTTAGTAGTGATTATATTAACAAAAATTCAAATTATGCCAAAAAACAAGGAATAAATTATATGAATAATAATAACAAATTTCCTTCCAAGAAAAATTATGGGAATTTTAAAAGAAAAGAAGAAGAAAGTTATAAAAAACCAAAATTTATAAATTGTAAATTAGATAATAACAATAATCCTTATGGAAATTTTATTAATCTAGAACAAGATAATAACTTTAAATTTAATTTTATTCCAAATGGTGAAATTTCTAAAAATAGACCAAATTTAGATTATAAAAATGAGCAATATCATAATAAAAATTTATCGATGACTATAAATTTTGAAAGAAATGTAAATTTCAATAATAATAATAAAAATAATTATAATAAAAATTATTCTTATATTAATAAAGGTAAATATTACGAAAGTAAAGGTTATAAATCTTATAATAATTACCCTTTAAATCAACCTCTAAATAGAGGTATGAATAAATATGATTCTGGATTTAATAGAGGTAGAAATAAATTTTATGATGTAGGAAATAGATATAAACAATAGATTTATAAATAATATTTAAAAATAGAGTAATTTTTAACAGTATTTAATATTAATTTTTTATAATAATTTTATTGTTAAAATATAAAATAAAAATTAATAGAAAACTAATAAAAAAAAAATGGAAGCTAATAAAATAGAATCAGAAAATGAAATATTAGATAATGTATAAAAATATATAAAAAATAATAAATAGTTATATCCAATAATATCACCAGAAGCTTTAGAAAACAGCAAATTAACAAATTTATTAAATGATCAATTATCAATAAAAACAAAAGATTTATTAGAAATGAAAGAAATTTCAAAATATATTCAAACAAAAGAAGCTTTAATTCCTTTATTAAGGAAATGTGATTTTTTAAAAATTTCAGACGACTCAGAAACAATAACATATGATTTACCAGAAGGATTAATTGTTTTTTCAATATTAAATATTCCTCCAAAAATGAATAAAACTGAAGTTGAAAAACATATTGATTTAGCTAATTTACAATTTAGTAGATTATATAAAAAAAGTTTTTATTGGATTTTAGCTACAAATGAAAAAGAAACTGTAATTTGTTCTCAAAATTCTTTAAGAGAACTTATATTTGATGATACTAAAGTTAAATATGATATGAAAAATAAAAGTCAATTACTTAAAATTATTAAAGATCAAATTGAAAAATGTAATTATCAAAAAGAAGCTAATAATTTAGGTATTAAAAAAAATGAAAAAAAACAAGATGATAAAACTTCAAATAATGATTCTGATGTTTTTTCATGGAGAAAAGGAAGTAATTATTCATCTTTTGATAATAATGAGTAAAAATATTTTATATAATATATATTATTATAGGAAACCTATTTATAAGAAAAATTATAAAAATTTCAAAAGAAATAGATTTAATTCTGATAATGCACCTTCAAGATTTCAAAATAATAATAATCGCCAATTTCAAAGAGAAAATCAAGAAATTGAAATTGATATTTCAAATTTAAAGTATCCAATAAACAGTAATATTATATTTTTTACATTTAATTTTTAATAAATTTAGTTAAATATAAATATTCATACCAAGATATGAAACAATATTTCCAAAAAATTGATAATTTAAATTTATTAAACGAAGCACCAAAATATTTATCTAATAATGTTAAAGAAATTTTAAAAGATAAACCAAAACAATTAGTTGCTTTGGATAAATTAATAGAAGAATTTGAAAAAAATGAACCTAAAATTAATCAACAAATTAATAATTCTGGTAAAGATATTGGAAATGTTAAAATTCCAAAAATGAATCCTTTAATGAATATGAGTAAAAATTATAATAAATTTGATATGGTTCCTGGTAATATTTATATTCCTATGGGAAATGATTTTGGAAAATTCGATGATAAATATAAGCAAGAGGAAAAAAAATAATTTAATTATATAATAAATTTAATTATGAAAAAATAATAATCCAAGGTATTTGCTTTTTAATTTTTTTAATTAAAATATTTATTAAACCCAAAAATTCATCATTCAAATAATTATTATAAATCATATTTTTATAATTTTAACATAAAAATTTTTTTCAAAAAATGAATACAACCAAAGAAGTATTTGACATTGGGTTTACTTTAGACGATATTTTCCAAGAAAGTATAAATTTAAACAACTTGGTTTGTTCAAATAAATCTAAAGAATCAAAATTTGATAATATTCAAAAATTCTTTAGAAAAAATCTTAAATTAAGAAATGTTTCAAAAAGGATTTATTGGAATAGAGCTGATTCCAATGTAAATGTAAAATAATATTTTAATTTAAATATAATAGCCTTTTGTCATTTCAGTTAAAAATATTTTTCACAATATTTATATTTCAAATGATTTAATTAAATCATTCCATCAATATATTTTCAATGATTCACATGAAGTTTTAATTGGGAAATTAAATAGAAAAAATCCTAATAATAATATATATAATTTAATAGGAACTTCTTCTGAAAGATTTAATGATTGTAATATATTTCTAAATCCTAAATTAATTACGAATAAAGAAAAAAAAAAAGAACAATTTTTACAACTTATTGATGTGGCATATAATGAATTAAAAGATTTCTCATCTATTAGCAATACAAATTTTTTCCATACAATATATTATTTTAGTAGAGAAGAAAGTTTAAAAGAAAATAAGAGAATAAATAATAATTTAATTTCAAAAATATATTCAATATTTCCAAATATAAATTTTGAATTAAAGCAAATTAAAAATCTTTCATTTAGTAACACAAATTTAAATAAATATTTAGTAAGTAGAAATAATTCATTAAATGAAATAAATGATTATTCAGAATATAAAAGTGGATTTTTTACAATGAGTCAAAATCATAGATTAATAGCTTTAAAAGACGATATAAAAGAAAATAAAGGAGTGAAAAATAGTATAAATTTAAAACAAATAATTTTTGGCATTTGGTTAAATTTTAAAGAAGAAAAAACAACTCCGAAAAAAATAGATTTAGATAATTTATTAAATAAAAATAAGCATATAATATATCAAAAATGTTTAGAATTTATTCAATTAAGTGATAAGATTGAAACTGTTTATTCTCCTTCTCCTGATGAAAGTGTTTTTCTTTTAGTTATTTTTTATCATGGAATTCAATGTCATTATGAAGTAAAAGTTACTCCAAATGAAGAAGAAAAAAATTCTGAAGAAAGTATATTAAGTAATTTTAATAATAATTGGTTAATTACTAAGAAAAAATATGAAATTGATATCAATGAATTAAATAATAATAATTTTGAATATAATTTAAAAAATGAAATAGAAAATATAGATAAAATAAACACATTAACAGAATTTTTAAATAAAAAAATAGGAAATAGTCAAAAAAGTTTTTTTTCAAAAAGTTCAAACACACATTTACTCCAAAATAAAGAAACAAAAGATTATATTTCAAGAAGAAATTCTAACACATATAGAAATAATAATTTAAATGAAATATTTGAAAATAGTGGAAATTTAACATTAGATGATGATTCAGAAGATTTTTATAATTTATATAATTTACCAATGCCAATAAATTATACTTTAAAAACAGAAGGTAATAATAATAATGAAAATAATCATAAATTAATTCAAAAAAAAATAAGTAATATTAGTCATGCATCAACATCAATTCAATCTGGAAAACCTTCTTTATTATCAAGTAAAAATTCAAATATTAATAATACTAATAATGATATTATATCTCATCCTTATACTTCGATTATTGTTGAACAAGGTGAAAAAATTAAAAAATTACAAAATCAAGTTGATAGAATTGAAAATACTCTTCAAGAAGTTTTAAAAGAATTAGATAGTAAAAATACTTGTGTTAAAGAAAATAAATCTAAAATATTAAATAAAAATAAATTCAAAAGAGTTAAAAATAATTATAATGATGGAAATAGAAATAGTGTTAAATTAGTTGATCAATCTATTAAAGTTCCTCATATTATTTATAAAGATTTATCGAAGGAGGATGAAGAATAAAAAATTTAATTTTGGTAGATATTGATTTTTTAGTTTTAACATTTCATTTAATTTTTCTTTTTTTGCATTAAATTTGTTATTTATTTAAGATTTTTCATTTTTTTATAAAATTTTTATTTTTAACTATATAAATTTATGTTCAAATAATAACAATTAATTGAATATATATAAATAATTATTTTTTAGAAAAGTTGAATAATTTGACTTATACAATATAAGCATTTACTTTTTCTCTTAAAACTCCAAAACCTAAAAATTGAAGCTCCTAAACAAAAACAAAATGGATAAATCATACTTAAACAAAAACTTATAGCAGTATCTTTAAATAAATGCTTTTGAGTATTTTTATAAACTGCGCAAAAAGCAGATAAATAGTACCAAAAAATTATTAATAATATAAAAATAGAAATAAAAAAAATAGTAACCTTAATTTTGAAACATCTTTCAAAAGAATCTGCTTTTTCTTTTTGTTTAATTAATTCTTTTTCATCTTTTATTTGCTGTAATTGACTTTGTGATAAAGTTAAAAATTTAAGAAGAAAAGTGATAATAGCACAACATAAAGTTGAAAAAATAGTTTTAGGTAAAGCAGAAATAAATTGTAAATTTCCACTATCTTCATATATTTTATTCATAGTTTTATCTACAAAGAAAAGAGCATTAAAAGTAATATACATTAATATTGACCAAAAAAATAAAGAATATTTAAAAATTTCGTGATTATAATCTGTATAATTAAAAAAAGTGAAAATTATAAGTTGATCATATTTTAAAATACTATAATAATGTTGACAAAATGTTCTTGTATCATATTTTATTGCTTTATCATATTCTAAATTATTTAATTCTTCATTAGTATAGCCATTTATTGTAATTTCTTCTTGAACTGAATTATTTTGATAATTTGTTGATGCATTACTAACATAAGTTTCTTTTAATATTTTATTATTATTATTTTTTGTTTCATTCTCTCCTTTATTTTCTTTCTTTTTATCTGATGAATTATTCAAAATACTTAATCTGTTATTATTAATATTATTTATATCATTCTCATTTTCATTGTTTTCATTAAGATTAAAAAGATTATTTTTTTTTTGAATAGGATTTGCAGGTAGATTATTATTAATATTATTTTGAAGAATAATATTTGTATTAGGTTCATTAATACTATTTAAAGAAATATCATTTTTATTTTGTAAATTATTACTACTTTTCGGACTTATATCATCACCATTACTTTTACTTTGATCATTAACATTAACAGTATTTCTCCTTGAAAACCTTTCAATTTTAATTTCAAGAGGTTTCAATTGTATAATAACATAAGAAACAGTTAAACCAATTTGAACAGAAATAATAGCTAAAGCAAAATAGCAACCCCAATTTAAAGTAAATCCTTGAGTAGAAAAAACTAAACTAAAGCATTGAAAAACTAATATATTAGAATTATGAAAAACATCATAAAATTTAGAATCAGAACTTATAGTTATAGAAGAAAAACTATCTGAAACGTCAGTATTAAAAGTAGTTTTAACATCACAAGAACAATTAACTTTATAATTTTCTGCATCAAAATTAACATAAGTACAATCATCTTCACAAAAATCATAACTTCTATAATAATCACTTTTTCTTTTATTCATAGGAACATCAATTGCATTTTCATTTGTATAAGGAGTACATAAATTAGTATAAAAATCATCTTCAGGATTAAATATATCATAACCTTCTTTAAAAGTAGAATTTACTCTTTGAGTATTCATATCAACATTATCTAAATTTAATGGATTTGCTGTTGTAATTTTATAATTAGAACATTCACTTAAAGATATTTCTGTTCCATCACTTGAATAAACAGAATATTCTATTTGATTTGTTATTCCATTTTCTCTTTTAATATCCATTTTATATATTATTAATGGACTTCCATAAATTGATTCTAAATATTCTTGACATTCACCTAAATTTATTACTGAAACATTTGGTTGTTGATTTACTGCTTCATTTATTCCATCATATGTTGTATTAAATATTTGTACTGTAAAATCTTCTCCATTATATAATTTATTTTCTTTTGAATTTGATACTATATTATCTCCTCTTTCTTCTTTCATTTCATCTCTTCCTTTATCTGTAAATTCTATTTTGTCATTATTGTTATTAGAATTATCTGAATTATTATTGTTGCTACTACTTGAGTTCTGTCTATAATTATTATTGCTGTTATTTTCGTTTCTATTTTGAGAGTTTGAATCTTGGTTTTTTCTTAATGAAGTATTTGTAATTGAGAAAAAGAAAAAAAGAAGTATTAATTGTTTAAATAATTTCATTTATAATTAACGTATATATAATGATTTTATAATTTCTACTAATTATCAAATTTAATAATTACTCTTAAAAAAAAAATCTTGAGAAATTAAAATTATTAATTTTTAATTAAAAACGAAATAAAAAGGATAAAAAAAAAATAAAAATAAAAAAAACAAATAATTAATTTTATTTAGATATATCATGGGTATAACAAGAAGTTCAAAGACAAAAAGAAGATTAACAGGAGGAAGAATGCCAATACATAGAAAAAAGAGAAAATTTGAAATGGGAAGACAAGCAGCATTGACAAAATTAGGAGAAAAAAAGGTAATAAATGTAAGA
>JAJJKW010002090.1:0-14360 GCA_023805745.1 Isotricha sp. YL-2021b | reverse complement strand
ATTATTAAAATGAAATTTTATTTCAATATTTTCATATTGATTTTCAATTAATTCTATTTTTATTTCAAAATTTTCATTCTCAAATATATCAGAAGAGGAATCAATATAAAAAGTTTTTTCTTGTTTTTTTTCAATAAAAAAAGGGAAAAATGTGCCTTTTTCAAATTTTAAATTTTCTCCTATTTGATTAAAATAATAATTTAATTCTACTTCACAGATATTTTCACATGTTATTTTTAAAAAATCTAATTTTGATTGAACAATTAAAGGATATTTATAGGAATTTTGAAATGATGTTTCATTTAAAAAATCATTTAATTCTAAATTTTCTAAGGAATTTCTATAATAAATTAAAGGATTTCCATACAAAATATTTAAATATAAAATAATATTTTTTTCATATTGTTCAAATATTCCAAAATAATAAATTAAATTTGAATTTTTTTCTATTCTAAGATTAATTTTATTTATTTGATTTCTTGATTTTATATTATAATATATTATTGTCGTTTTATCATCAAAATATTTAATTTCCTTTATAAAATTTTCATTAACATTTAAAACATAATAGTTAATTTCCTTATTTATAAGTTGCTCTATTAAATTTCCATTTAATAAAAAAATATTTGTATTTAAATTAGTTAAAAAGGAAATATCTTCATTTTCAAAAACAATTGAATTAGTTTTAGAAGAAAAAAGTAGTAATTGTTTATCATTAAAAAATGATTCCTTTTTAATTACAAATGTTTTTTTTTCATTTTTTGAAAAATTTTTAAAATAATCTCTTTCAATTAAAATTCTCTTTTTTTCTTTTGTGATAATATAATTAGTTAAATCAAAAAAATTTGTATTAATTCCAATTAGAACAAAATTATAATTTAATTTTATAAAATTATAAAGTTTATTGTTATATGATAAATTCATTTCAAAATCAAAATCTTCAATTTTTTTAGGAATGGTTTTTTCTATTTCATTTAAGTCGTTTGTATTATAAAATTTTATTTTTGGATTTGAAGGTAATTTTTTTCCTGATATATTAAAATAAATATTTTCTCCAATTCCTTCATTTGATATATTATTTAATAAATAAATTATTTGAGGAGATAAAACTTCAATTTCTAAATTTTCTTCTATTAATTTGATTTTTGAATTATTTGTTAAATAAATTAATAATTGGAATTGGTTATCTTCTATGTAATTATTTTCATTAGTTATTTTAATTATATAATCTTCATTTTTTGATATTTCATAATGATCTACAATAAAATTAGAAAAATTATGAATTAATATATTATTAATATATATTGAACTAGAAAAAATTTCCTGAGTATTATACAATTCAAAATGTAAATATTTACTTTTTTGATTAAAAGGAATTTTAAAATAAAAATCATATTTATCATTTATTAAGGTAGAAATATATAATATTTTATTTTCCGAGATTTCATAAAATTCATTTGGATTAAAAACTCTGAAATTATAATTTATTTCTTTATTCTCAGTTAAAAAAACGAAGTAAAAGTTTCCTTTTCCATAAAAATTCATATTTGATTCTTCTAATATTATTTGTTTTTTATTTTCTAAATTGATTTTTTTTAAATAATTTTCAAATTTATTATTATTTTGGGAAATATATTTTCTCTCTCTATAAATATATAATGTTATTTCATCATATTGTAGATTTTCAAATTCAATAAAAATTTTTCCTTTTCCATCATAAGGATTATTATTATATTGAAATATTGAATATTTATTTTCAGAATTTAAAAATAATGAAGTTATTTGATATGATATAATTTCTGTAATATTAAAATAATCAAAAAGATAATATAATTTATTAGTTGAATTGATTGATATATAACTTTTAATATTATTCCCATAAATTAATGGTGAATCTAAATCTAAAAATAAGATTTCATTTTTTTTTAAAGAAAAATAATTAGAATCTTCAAAATAATAATATGATGTAAAACTATTATCAAATGATTTAAAAATTGCAAAATTCACTTCAGAATAATCTAAATTATAGATTTTTATATTTGCAAAATGAGAATAAGAATTTTCATCAAATTGAAAAACGCATAAATCTTCAAAAAAATTATTATTATTTGATTTATAAAAAATATTAGTGGCTTTTTGGGAAAAATAAATGTTAATAATTGTATTATTATTTGAATTTATATTTATTTTATTAAATTTTAGAATTTGTCCTTCTTCTTCTTTAATTATTGGATTTGAATTAGATAAAAAAAAATCTTTGTTTAAAAATGTTAAATATACTTTTGTCTCATATTTATATATCATTTGAATTTTATAATTTATATTATATTCTAAATTACTTTGCAGAGTATATTCATTGATAGATTTTTTTTCTGTAAAACAAAGTGATATTGGTTTTGAATCATAAAAATTTTTATTTTGATAAGATTTATAATTTTTAAAAATAATTTTAGAAGGTTTATTACATATAATCATAAAAATTATTTGCTCTGATTTATCATAAAAATTAAAAGGAGAAATTAAATTTTTATCATTTTTTAAAGAAAAAATTTCATCAATTGAATTTATATTATTATTATGATATATTGAACAATTTCCAAATAATGTTTCTAAATTTAAAACTCCTTTTTCAAAATTATTTGGTTTAAAAATAATAAAAGTATTCATCAAATAATTATTAATATCAAATTCAATGTTAAATAAATCGTATTCATTAAAAATAAAATTTACATCTTCTTTATATTGAATTTCCAAAAGAATATTTGATATATCTTCTCCATCTCTATAAATATTAAAAGTTAATTCTTCATTCAAAACATCTTTTTTTGTTAAAATATAATATTTTAAAGAATTTTTATATATTTCTGGACTAAAATGTATTACTTTATCATTTGATTTATTTGCATAAATTATCATATATTGAAAATCATTTTTAAATGAATTTTGATTAATATAAAAAGTTTTATTTATATTATAAGGGTTAATTTGTTTAATATTTGTTTTAATAAAATTAGGAATAAGTTTTATAGAGAATAATTGATTAAATTTATTCTCAAATTTCTCCAATATAATTTGTAGAATAAAGCCTTTTTGTTCTAAATTGTTTTTTTTAATAAAAATATTATTATTCTTGATTTCTGGAATATAATATGATTCAATATATTTTTCATTTTTTTTAAAAGTTGAATTAAATAATAAATTTATTGTATTATAAAAAATACCGTTTGTACTAATCATATTTTCAAAAATAGAATTAAATTCAAGAGTAATTATTTCATCAATATTATATTTTTCAATATTAATAAAAAAAGATTGATTCCCTTCTTTTCCTGTTAAATGAAGAGGAACTGAAATTTCTTTATTCAATTCTAAAATATTACATAATAAATATTGAGAATAAAAAATAGATAATTTAGCAAAAAAATAATCTGAAGGTTTATTATTTGGTATATAATGAACAAACCTTATTAAAGGAAATTGACCAGTATAATTAAAAACATAATTAATTGGAGTTATTTGATAAAAACTTTTAATATAATGAAAATCGTCTTCTTGTAAAATTTTTAGAATAAGATTTTGATATTCATTTCCTTTTGGTATAGTCATTTGAACATGAACGAAATAATTCCCATCTACTATGAAATTCATTTGAATATAATTTCCTTTTGTGAAAAAATATTGATAAAATGGAACATTTGTTTTAATATTATAAAAATCTAGAAAAAGAAAAACTCTAAAATAATCATGAAAATAATTATTTGAAACAAAAATTAAATATGTTTTTTTTTCATTAAAATAAGATGATTGATAATATTGAATTTCATTTATACTTCCTAATTCATATTTCATTTGATAATTCTCAAATTTTAAATTTGTTTCTTTGATTGAATTAATATCATCATAAACATATAACCAACCTTTATGTTGGTTTAAATTTTCTAATTGAATTTCTATTTTATTCTCATCATCAAAATGTTCAATTGTACTTTTAGTATATTCAAAAATTATATATGAATTATTTAAAGTTACTGAATTATTATCATATAAATTAATTGGTACAAAATCATAGGAAAATATTTGTATGAAGAAAGAAAAAAAAAAAATTAATATATCTTTCATTTTTAAATTGTATTTTTCTTCAAAAATTCTAATCAAAGAAATTAAATTAAATATTGGATGAAGAAATTTGATAATAAATTATTATTATATATAATATAATCAAAAAAAGTTAAATATAACAAAATATTAACTAATGTATTTTTCCTTTTGTAAAATAAATATATTTTGTAATTTATAAAAAAATCAAATATATTTTAAATAAAATTTTTAAAATTAATTGTTTTTCTAAAAAACCCTTTTTTGTTAAATTAAGAATCATCCTTTTCATAATCATTAAATATATTTTCTAATTCAATAAAATCACATCTTGATTTTTCTTCAATATCAATCATTTTAAAGATTAAATTAATAAAATTATCAGAATAATTTTTTTTTAAATATTTATCTAAAACAACTTTAACAGCTGAATTATCTGTTAATTCTCTTATTTCAACTAAAGGTTCATATCCAAGAGAAGCAGCATAAAAAGCCATTAAACCAAAACTATATACATCACTTTTAAAAGTATTATGATTAACAAATCTAATATATTTCTTTCTTCTAATTTTTAAAGCTTCAAATAATATTGGACTCATAAATAATTGAGTTCCTCTTAAAGTTTGTTTAGAATAATATGAAGTATTAGTATTATCTTTTTTTTCATTATTTTGTTTTAATTCTTTTGCTTCTCCAAAATCAGATAATTTATATTTATTTTTTTCTTTAAAATATAAAATATTTTGTGGTTTAATATCTCTATGAGAAATATTTATTTTTTGTAATTCTGAAAAAGTTTTTGTTAACATATGTAATATATGAATTAACTCTTTTTCTTCATAATTAAGATTATTTTTTCTCCTTCTTTCTATTTCTTTTTCCCAATCAGAAGTTGCTAAATCCATTAAAACATATAATATAAAAGTTGTTGAATCTATTTGTTTTGTTTCTTTTTGATAAATTGAAACTAAATCTAATTTCTTTCCTGTTTTCATTATATTTTCTAATATATTATATTCATGTTGTAAATTATTATAATCATATTTATTTGTTATTATTAATTTTTTTAAGGCAAATAATTCTCCATCTGGAGATTCTACTTTAAATATTTTTCCAAATGAACCTTCTCCTATTTGTTCTTTTATTATATAATCATTTATATCATATAATTTTATTTCTTCTTTTTCTTCTTGAATTTCTTCTTTTTTATTATCTTTTCCTTCTTCTTTTTTTTTAATATTTTCTTCTTCTTTTTCTTTAAAATTTTCTTCTTCTTCTTTTTTAATATTTTCTTCTTCATCTTTTTTAATATTTTCTTCTTCTTCTTTTTTAATATTTTCTTCTTCATCTTTTTTAATATTTTCTTCTTCATCTTTTTTAAAATTTTCTTCTTCATCTTTTTTAATATTTTCTTCTTTTTCCTCTTCTTCTTCTTCTTCTTCTTTTATTTCTTCTTTTTCTTGTTTTTCTTTTATTTCTTCTTTTTCTTTTTCTTCTTCTTCTTTTAATTCTTCTTTTTCTTTTATTTCTTCTTTTTCTTTTTCTTCTTCTTCTTTTTCAATAAGAATTTCTTCTCCTTGTATTTCTTCCTTTTCAAACTTTACATGATTCTTTTTTTTTTCTTTATAATTATTTTCATCATTATCAATAATATTAATATTTTTATCTAATTTACTTGAATTATTATCAGATTTAGAAGCAGTAGATAAAGAATTTTTATTTAATGATTTATTATTTTCTTCAGTAACTTCTTCTTCTATTTTATCATCTTTAATATGAGAATTATTAATAGTTTCATCTTTAATTTTCATATCTTCATCATCTTCATTATCTGAATTTTTATTATCATCATGTAAAAATTTTTTAAGATTAATTAAAGCATTTGCAGTTTGAAAAGTTCTTTTAGAATTAATATAAATACTATGAGTCACATTTGGAGAAACAGATTCATTATCATTCTTTTTTTTTGCAAAAGGAGAAATACCAAAATTTTTTCTTGCATTTTTATTTTTTTGTTCATCAAATTTTTCTTTTTTTGCACTAAAAGTTCTATTAATATTCATTTTTGGAATATTTTTTATTTTAAATCTTTTATAACAAATAGGACAAGTCCAAGTAAAAGTATCATAAAAACCTAAAGCTTCACATTTATTACAAACTACAATTTTTTTATTATTCATTTTTCCTAAATATAAATCTCCTTTACAACTATTTTTATGAAAAAATTTAATTTTATCTAAATTTATACGACAATTACAACCCATTACATCAGGAAATGCTTTTATTCTATTTACTAAAGTATCATTAATACAAATTTTAATATTTTTAAATTCTAAATTATTATATTCTTTCACTTCTGATTTAAAATCATTTTTACATATTATACATTTCCATACTGCTTTATCTGGGTTTATACTATTATTACATTTTCTACAAATTAATAAATTTTTAGTTTTATCATATAAAAAACTTTCTTTACAAATTGGACATTTCATTGTATCATTTATAACTAAATTACAATGATATTTTTTCCATGTTGCAAAAGGTAATTCTTTATGAATTTCATCATTTTTTATTATTTTAGAATAAAAATCATAATTTGAATCATTACAAGTAAATCTAATAAAATTCCCTTTATATATCATATCACATTTTGTACAAATTAAAAAACTTCCTAAGATATTTTTATTTGGTTCTTCATCTAAATTTTCAAAATTAATTAAAGGTTTATATTTAAAATGATAAAAATATTCTCCACAAGAATGAATATAATATCCATCTTTTTTATCCTTATTACAATGTTCAATTATTTTCCCATTAAATATATTATTTGCAATTGTATTTTCTTCTATTTTTTTTTTTATTATTTTCATAGCATTTGATGCTAATTTTACATCTTTTAAATATATTTTTTCTATAATGAAATCTTCAACTGTGTGTTTTGCTTTATCATGAAATTTTTTTCTTATTTTTCTTAAAGTTAATTCTACTCTTTTCGTTATATTTCCTAAAAATTCTTTTGATGGTATTACTAATATTGAAGGAAATGTATCATTGTATTCTGATAAAAATACTTTTAATAAATTTCTTTCTTCTATTGATAAGGAAGAATAATTTGGAACTTTACCACTTTGCATTTTTTTTTATATATTTTTTAAGATTATTTTTATTTTTATAAAAAAAACGTTTATTAATTTTATTTGGAAGATTGTAAAAAAAATTAAAATCATCAAAATATTATTTTAATGTATTTTATTATAATTAGAATTTTCATAAAATAAAAACAACATTTTGTTTAAAACAATTCTATTATATTTTAAAAATAATTTAATTGAATAAAAATTAAAAAAAGAATAATTATTTTTTATCATCTTTATAAATATTATAGTAAATTGTTATTTATCTATTAAAATTAAATAAAAATTTAATATACAATAATAATTATATCAAAATTATTTAATATTTTTTAATAATAATCTTATTGTTTTAAAAAGGTAAATTCTTATGTTAAATGACAAAATATCATTAATAAAATATTTAATTAATAATTATTATTTTTCAACTCTTTTTTTGGATTTATAGGTAATAAATAAAAAAAAAAATGAATGAAAAAATAGGAACAGAAGAAATAGAAGAAAAAGATGAAATAAGAAGCATTAAAATAGAAGAAGAAAAACAAAAACAAGTACAAGAAAGTTTAAATAATAATTCAGTAAATTTTGATAAAAGTAAAATATATGAATTAAGTCAAAAAGAAGAATCATTTTCTAATTCAATTTTAAATACTCCAATATATAATTTATTAATTGAATTTGGATATAATAGTAATTTAATAAAAAAATTAATATCTTTTTTACAACCTCATAATATTGAACAAGCAATAGAATATTTATCTGAAGAAAATGGAATAATTCAACATCATTTTATTCAAAATCTTTCAAAAGAAAATGAATGTTTAATATGTGAAAGAAGAAGAGAAGAACATTTAAGAAATGAAATTCTTAATTCATTTCAATTAGATTATTCTATAAATAATTCATTTCCAAGAATTAGAGAAAATAATTTAAATAATTCAAATAAAAAAGAAGATGAAATTTATATGAGTAAATCAATTTCAATAAAAGAAGTTTCTATTATTTTAGGAGAAACAGAAAAAAGAATTTGTTCAATTTGTGATGAAGAATATTTAAAAAGTAATCAAACACAATTAGAAGAATGTTTACATACATTTTGTCAAAATTGTTGGTTTAATTATATAAAATTGAATATATTAGAAAAAAAAACAATAAAAATAAAATGTATAGATCATTTCTGTGAAAAATATATAACAGAAAAATTTATATATACACTGATAAAAAATTATAAAGATTTAATATTAAAATATAATGAAATAAAATTAAGAGATGAAATAATAAATAATCCAAACAAAAAATTTTGTCCAATTCCAAATTGTAATAGTTATGGAAGAAGAAAAGAAAAAGGAGAAAAAAATGTAAAATGTGGAAATGGACATATTTTTTGTTTTAATTGTTTAAAAGAAGGACATGGAGAAATACCATGTGAAAATAAATTAGAAGAATCAATGGAAATATATGCAAAAAAAAAATTTATAAAAAAATGTCCAAATTGTAAAATATGGACAGAAAAAAATGAAGGATGTAATCATATAACATGTATAGAATGTAATTATCAATGGTGTTGGTTATGTAATGGAAAATACACTTCAAATCATTATTCTGAAGGAAAATGTCAAGGATATCAATTTTTTAAACCTAAAAATGAAGAAGAAATTCAACTTCTTTTTCAAGGAAAAATTCAATATAATGATGATGATGATTTTGATAATTCTTTTTATATTCAAAACATTAATGAACCTGATGAACCTGATGAACCTTTTCCACGTTATCAATTTCATCTACCTTTAAGAATTGTTAATAATAATTTAAGACATAATTCTATTAATAATTCCATTGAAGAATATGAAAGTCAAAATATTAATGATATTCCAGAAGAGGAAAATCATTTTCCTCTTCCTCCGATTAATATAAGAAATTCTTATCGTAATAATATAATGCATGAAAATTATTCTGGAAATAGAATTACAATTAGTGATAATACTTTTACTGTTGAAAATAGAAATAGTGAAAGTATAAATAATAATTCTTTTATTGGAAATAAAATTAATAATGTTATAGAAAATAAAAATAATTTAAAAATGAAATTAGAAATTTTAGATAAAAAAAAATCTAATTTAAATAATGAACAAAAAAAAAATGAGATAATAATTGTTACCAAGATTGAAAAAGTTTGTTATCTTACAATTTATTTTTTATTTGGGCAAGTCTTTATAAGTATGATTGAAATTCCAAATTATTTTCAGAATTTATTTGAAAAAAAAATTCTTAAATGTATTTTATATTTAAATATAATCATAATCTTTGGATTTATTTATTTAATTATTCAAATATATATCAATATTTTTATTTTCCTTTTTTATATTATTTCAAATGGAATATCAAATTTTTTAGATGATATTATAAAAATTTATAATATTTTAATAGGATGTTTTCCATATAATGATTCTTTATCTTTAATTGAATATTTCAAATATTTTAGGATTTTGGGTTTTAAGATGTAATAATTATAAAAAAAATATTATTTATCAATTAAGAAAACATATTAGAGATGCATTTAATTAATAATATAAGATGTTTAAATTTTTAAATTTAGCTTACAATTATAAATTAATATTTATTAAAAATAAATTTTATTTCTTTATTGTTTATGATTTATATTAAAAATTTTCAACTTATTGATATAAATTTATTGATATATTATTTTTAATAAAAAAAAATTATTTCTTTAATTAATTATTCTTCAAAATGTATTTTTTTACTTCAACATTTCCAATTCAACTTAACTTTTATTAGTTTTTTATTCATTTTGTTAAATGTGATTAAATTGAAATTCTAAGAATAAGTTTAAATATTGAAAAAATAAAACTCTTTCTTTTTTACATTAAGAATATCAAAGATTAAAAGGAATATTCTTTTTATTTATAGAAGAAAATAATAAAAAGGAAATTTTTAAATATATTTTATTTGAAAGGAAAAGTAATATTCAAGATTCTTCATTTAATTTAGGTAATAACTTAGAATATAATATACTATTTTAATTATCTTCTTTTTCTATAAGAATTCTAAAGAATAAATGATTAAAAATAAATTGAGTATTATTTTCATTTATCCTTCTCAATATTTTTAATACAAGTTTTATTTTTTTTATTTTTTTATAAATAATCTAATAAGATTTATTATTTTCTAATTATTTCTATTAAAGTTGCTTTAATCTATTTCATATTAATATTTTTATTTCAATTTCTTTATTAAATAAAATATGATATAATTTTGTTTCATATTTAGGAATTAAATTAAAAAATTTTCAATGATCGATTATTCTTTCTGTCAAATACATATATTAATTTTTTTTATTTTTTTCTTTTGAAATAGCTTCGGATTATATTGTAATGATTCTTTTATTTACAGTTAAAAAGTCACTTTTAATTCTAAATCATTTTAAACAGTTGGAACATTTTATATTAATAATAATTTTCAAAAATAAATTTATTATAAATAAATAAATGAAAAAAAATTATTTAAAAATAAAGAATTTGATATATTTTTTTTCTTTTTCCAAATTATTTTTGAAACAAAAGAAAAACATGAGATTTTAATTTAAATGAAATTTCTTGAAAATTTATTTAATTTAGGTATTTTTTTGAATATTAATTATGAAATTAAACATTGATTTTTCAATTTGAAATTCAATTGGATTACTTTTTTGATTATTATAGAATTAACTTAATAATTTGAGATAATTCAAAGAAAAAAATAAAAAAAATTCTTTAAATTAAAAAAAATGAATAATAAAAATTATTTTACATTTAAATATCTTTTTGAAAAACAACGATTTGATTTGTTATTATAAACAATTATTTTTTCTTTTTCATTATTTTTCAAACAAAAAATAAAAATTGTTTTTTTGAAAAAGAACCTTATTTTTAATTAAAAAAAGGAATAAAATTTATAAATTATTTAATAAACATTTGAATTAATATTATTTGTTGATTATTAAAGTAATTTACTTTGAATAAAGTTATTGTTAAATATTTATTAAAAATTATTTAAAAAATACAAAATAATTATAATATTTATTATAATTATTAAATATACTTTATATGAATTGTTATTATTGTTATTAAAAATTTATATTCCTTAATTCTTAATTAAATAAAATAAAATGATTTACAAAATATTTTTTTTTGTTTTATTGCAGATTTTTTCAACATATCCAATTTCTGAAAAGATTTTAAATAACGAAAATTATTTAATTGAAAAAAAATATTTAAAATCATATATTTTAAATAATGATGAAATAGAAAATAATGATTCAGAAGAAAGTAAAGAATGTGATCCAGGTTATTTATATGAAAATAATACTTGTATATTACCTGAAGAATCTAAAAATGAAACAACTCAATGTTTAGATTCATATTGTTCTCAAAATGGAAAATGTATAAAAAATGGTTTAATTCCAAAATGCAATTGTTATAATGATAAAATTGGTTTATTGTGTGAAATAGATAATTCAACATTAAATCAAATAGTTAAACAATTATTAAATGAGGTTAAGACAGATTTTAATCATAGTAAAATATTAAAATTAAAACAATTATATTATTATCTTTCTAATTTTGGGAATTTAATAACAGTTAATAATATTAATTATGAAAATTTACTAAATAATTCAAAGACATTAATTAAAGAAATACCAGCTTTTTCTTTTTTAAATATGTTTTTATTTTTTTTTTTGAAATATAAGGAAACTTTAACTTTAAGAAATTTAGAGGAGGAAGTTCAAGATTTAGATATTTTTTTTAAACAATTATATAACCATACTAAAAATAAATTTAAGCAAGAATTCAAAATTTCAAATATTGAATATGAAATAGATGATGGTATATATTCAATGGTAAAATTATTATTTTCAACAAATAATATTTTATCATTACAAAGATTAAGAACATTTACAAAAAATAATAATTTACCTTTAATTGATCCTTCAAATTGTGGTTCATCTCTTTTAATTCCTACTCCAAATACACCTAATTCTTTATATACTATAGAAATATTTCATAAGAATTTAACAAAATATTTCTATAATTCAGATAATTTAAATTTTTCAGAAAATATTAGAATTAGTGCATATTTATTTGATCAAAATAATAATAAACCAAATATAGAGAAAAATATAATTAATCAATGTTCTTCTTTAACATTATATATGGAACCTTCTGAATTAATTGATTTTAATTTATATTTGAATTATTCAAATTGTTCTTCAAAAGGAATTGATATATATAATAAAAATGATCCTGCATTTACTGATACTTGTTTTTTTTGTGAAGGATTTGATTATGATTTACCTCTTGAATATAATAGAAAACATATATTTAGAAATTTTTATTTTTCAAGTGGAAATGAGGAACTTGATTGTTTTTTTGAAGGAATTGATATTAATTTAAAAAAAGTTAAAATGGTGTGTTCTAATATAACATCAATTAATTATAAAGGCTTTGCATATAAAATAAGTAATTTTAATAATGCTTTTAAAAATGTGAAAAATTATTCAGTTCCTTTTAAATGTTCTGGTAAAGTTATTCAAATTCATAAAAATTTTGCTTTTTGGTTTTATACTTCTTTGAATATAGTTTTAATAGGTTTAAGTATTTTTAGTTTTTTTTCAATTAATTATATAATAGCAATTCAAAATGATGAATTAAATAATGGAATGATTGTATCTTCTAAAATTATAGAAAAAAATGATGGAGATGAAGAAAATAACAATTTAAATAGAAATATTTTAAATAAAAATTTTGGAGAATGTTTTTCTCATAATTTTTCACAACTTCATCCAATTCTTTCTATGTTTTCACCTTCAATTATTAGAAATCAATTAATTTCTATTTGGATTTTTTGCTTAAGTTTAATTAATATTTTCGCTTTTAATGCTGTTTATTTTAGTGAAAAAATGTTTGAAAAAAGAATTGAAGATTCTTATAGAGATAATTTTTTCTATCCTATGAAAAGAGAATTTCATAGAATAATTTATTCTATTTTAACAATGATGGCTTTTAATATTTTAATAAGATTAATTGTATTTATTTCTCAAAGTCAATTTAATGAATTAAGTAATTTAATAAATGAAGAAAATGAGAATGAAGAAAAAATTAATAGATGTAAAGAATTTGAAAAGAAAATGTTAATTAGAAGATTAATTGCAATTATTATAATATTAATTCTTGATGTTTTCTTTTATTATTATACTATAGTTTTTTGTGCTGTTTATAGAAATACAAAATTTGGTTGGTTTTATTCTGGAATTTGGGGATTTATTTGGAATTATTTTGTTTTTTCTGTATTATATATTTTTGTTATTTCTATTCTTGAATGTAATGGAAAGGAAATCTATTGTTATTATATGAAAAGACTCTTTTTCTTTTAAAAATTTATATTCATTTTTAAATGATTTTTTAATTTTTTTCTATTTAATTCTTTATCCTTTTTTTCTTTTAAATTTGTCTTCATTTTAAAATTTTGTTTAAATAAAATTCATATATAAGATAATAAAAAAATTTTTATATAAAAATATGGAATTTCAGTTAAAAGCAAATTCAATTAATGAAATTAAAAATGATATCATAAAATCAATTCATTCATTAAACATAAATGATTTAAACAATTTAAATAATTTTCTTCAAAATAGAAATGTAATTCATATTGTTGATGATAATGATGAAAATGATAATCAAATTGTTTCAAAAAAAGAAAAAAAAGAAATAAAAAAAGTAAACAATAATCTAAAAAAAGAAAAAAGAAAATATTGCCAAAAAGTTTTAATCTCTGTCAATAATACTTTGATTAAAAAAAAACTTAGAAAGAATCAAACAAAAAAAAATATTTTAAATTTAAAAATTAATTAAATTAAAAAAAAGAAAAAAAATAAAAATCAAGGAAATCAAAAAATCACAGCAAAAACAACCAAAAATAATAACATTCCAATAATTTTATTAAATTAAATAACTATTTATTCAATATTAAAAAACTATTCTTATTTTTTAAAATTTTAAAATCATTTTTTAAAAAATAATAAATAAATAAAAAATCAAATAATTTCATATATAAATATAATAGAATATCTTGGGG
>JAJJKW010002089.1:0-14392 GCA_023805745.1 Isotricha sp. YL-2021b | reverse complement strand
AAAGAGAAATAAGTTCTTATCTTTATGCTTTAGAAACTGTAGCAGGTAATGATTTTGATTTCGATAAAGAATGGATTAATAAACTTCTTGAACGTCATCAAGCTAATCTTGAATACGAAAAAGAAAATCCTCCTATTTGGTATGGTGGTAAGAAAGCTAAAGATAAGTGGGATAAAGAGCATGGTAAGCACCCCCGTAGAAGGAAATCTAGTGAGGGTACTATCCCTGGTATGGGTAAAGAAATTAGCAATAAAGAAAAACTTAGAAAACTTAATGCTAATTTTAGTGGTCTTACATTTAAAATTAAACCTCCTAAGAAAGATTGAATTATGATTGGATATGTTGCTAGAGATAAGGATTGTAGACTTTGGTTACATCCTAGTCTTCCTTATTGGAATGAAGAACTTGAAGCTTGGTTTTCTGATATTGATTGTTTAGATATTACTGGACAGTTTTCTGAATTTGATAATATTAGTTACAAAGATGAACCTATTAAAGTTATAATTAAATTAAAACAGTTATGATTAATCTATATAAAAGAAATGCTGCTGGCAAACCTCTTATATGGAGAGGATATGAATCTGAAAAAGCTGATTTTATAATTGTTGAATACGGTCTTGTTGGAGGTAAACTTCATAAAGAGCAAATACCTATTACAGCTAAAACAGTTAATGAACTTCAATCTAGAATTAATGCTAAACGCAAAGAAGGTTATAAAGAATTAAGTGAACTTAAAGATAGTAATAATTTTGAACATACATATAAACATATATGGTCATCTATAAATGACCCTATTGCTGTTAAACAACTTATTACTTATCTTGATACTTATCTTCCTAAGTATTCTACTACTTCTGAAGGTTTTGTTCTTCCTATGCTTGCTAAAGTACTTGAAGATAATAAACCTTTTGAAAAGTATGGTACTATGCTTGGTCAGTGGAAGATTGATGGTCTTAGATGTATTATAGGTGCTACAGATAAATCTGATGATTTATTTAATCCTATTACTCTAACTTATCATTCTCGTACTGGTGAAGATTGGACTACTAAAATGTGTTGGATGGATGAAATTCTTCTTCCTAAGATAAGTAAAGAACTTCTTGATATGATGATAGAAGAAGGAGCTTGTCTTGATGGTGAACTTTATCTTCCTGGATATTCAGTAAATGATATTAATTCTTTTGTTAAGAATACTCAACTTGCACAACATTATAAACTTCAATATTGGTGTTATGATATTTGTGTTGAGAATATGAGTGCTGAAGCAAGAACTTCTTATAGAGAAGAAAATATCAATTCTGATGTTTACGGATTTAGTTGTAGAGAAGAACATCTTAATAACACAAATCAACTTATTCTTCTTCCAACTTGTTCTATAGAAAATCTTGAACAAGCTACTGTTTTAAGAAATGTATTTATAGGTAAAGGCTTTGAAGGTCTTATTCTTCGTAATCCTTCTGCTGAATATCAATTTGGTAAACGTAATCAAGCTATGTTTAAGTTTAAGAAAGTTGATGATGGTAAATTTATTATTGTCGATATTAAATCTGAACATAAACGTAGTGACCTTCCTCTCTTTGTTCTTAGGAACGATATTAACGACGAATTATTTGAATGTAGTATTAATAAACCTCAAGATGAACAACGTGAAATACTTGCTCATAAAGAAAACTATATAGGTAAACTTATGCTTGTAGAATTTAGAAATCGCTCAGGTATTAAACAATGTCCTTTTCATGCTAGAGGAATAACTATCGTGTAATTTATGATAACAATTAAAGATATACCTGGTTATGAAGGATTATATGAAATAACTACAGAAGGTGTTGTATATAGAAAGCAAGAAACTTATATTAATAATCTAGGAAATAAATGTATCCGTAAAAGAAGAAAAATATCATCTAGACTTGTTAATGGAAGAGCTTATATAACATTATGTAAAAACGGTAAACCTAAAGACTATTTTATACATAGACTTCTAGCTATAACATATATTCCTAATCCAAATAATTATCTTATGATTAATCATAAAGATGAAAATCCTATGAATAATTCTTTAGATAATTTAGAATGGTGTGATAATTCTTATAATCAGAATTATGGTACTTGTCCTCAACGTAAAGCTAAATCAGAACCTAATAGAGAACCAGTTGTTAAAATAATTTCTGACAAACATATTATAATATATGAAAGTTCTAGATATGCAGAAAGAGTAGTTAATGTAGACCATTTTGCTATACGAAGAGCTTGTGCAGATACGACTGGTAATAGATACTGTAAAGGCTTTCTTTGGAGATTTCCTACTTTAATTGAACGTGTTAGGTTTAATAGTTCTAAACAACGAGAATTAGAAATTATTTATGATTAAAATTTTAATAATTATATTTGCCTGTTTTGCATTAGTAAAATTTCTTTTCATGCTCGTGGTATTTATATTGAAGCTTAAATACTCGATGTCACAAGAGGAGAAACAGATGTGCCTTCTTAGAAAAAGTAGTTATTTAGAATGGGGTAATGAATTTAATGAATGGTATATTCTACCATCTATTAGTATAAACTTTAGTAGCGGTTTTACTATTAGTTTTTATTGGCTTAAAATTCAATATTGCCATACTTGGAGAGTAATTACTTACGAAGAAGAAGATGAATGGGCTAGTGTTCATTATAAAATAGATAATAAAGAAAATGAATCTAGTAGCGTATGATAATGTAAATAAATTTATTCCGAGTACTGATTATATTCAGGCAAATTATAAGAGATTACTATCTTCTACAATAGAATATCGTGATAGATATAGTCTATTGAAACGTTACAACGTCGATAAAGATTCTTATGATTATTTTGTAGCTGTTTATGACAATAAACAAAACAATCTAAAAAGTAAGTTTCTTAAAAAAGATAGTAATGGTATGGTTAAAGTTTATCTTAATGATATTTGGAATAGTCTTCCAAATTATATCACTAAAGAAAACATTAACATTGGTGTTGAACTCGTAGAAAGCCAAGACGATGGCAAAGTATACAAGTTAATCTTCTAGCTGTTAATACTCCTGCTGATAGTGCTAATACTTCAGTGGGAGTATTTCTTTTCTGCTGATATTATAATAAGTTAAAAATTTCCTCTATTTGGTACTTTTTAGCCTCGCTGATAGACTTTTATGCTTCGACTGATAAACTATAAAGCCTACAAAATAAGCCCGTCAGAAACGTTAAAAATATTTGGAAGATTTAACACTTAAAATTTTTAAAATCCACAATAATTTATTATCTTTGCAATATGATTGCTATTGTAATATTTATATTGTTTATTTTATATACGTTAGCTTGTATTGCTGATGGTCCTGATGTAAAACCTATTCTTAAGACTAAAATTGGTAATTATCTTAGGAATAAGGCTGACAGACTATGTACTGTTAGATATTGTCATCCAGAATATTGTTCTTTTATTAGAAGGTCTTTAGACCATATAAGTAGAAATAGTTTTTGTGATATAGAAATTGTAACTTGTAATCTAGAACGTATTGCTCATAGAATTAGAATAGATGAAGCAACAGCTCATTATTATAAAGCTGGTAAATCTGCTATAAACTTAATAGATGAGGGTAAACATTTATGTCGAAACGCTATTCTTACTGAACTTAGTAAAAGAATTAAATATGAAATTAATGACGATAATCCTGATTGTTGTATTTATATAACTGGAAGTATAATAGCTGAGAAAAATGAACGAAGAACAAGAAAGAATTAATTTCATTTGGAATCTTGTTAAACAAATTGTTCCAAATGCAGAACTTCAAACTATTGAAGTTAAAGAGTTTACTGATGAATGTGTAAAGATGATTGAACTTTATGCTAAAAAGAATCATGATTATGGTAACTCTTTTGAACAAGGTATGAATACTATAGGTCCTGCTTATGGTATTGGTCGTCTATACGATAAGATGAATCGTATTATTACTCTGTCTAAAGTTAAAGCTGAAATTACTGATGAATCTATTGAAGATACAGTTAGAGATTTAGCTTGTTATGCTGTTATGACTTCTTGCTATCTTAGTCTTGCTAAGAAAAGTGTTAAGTCTAATGGAAAAGTAGATGAAGTTGATTTTGAAGGATAAAGTATGGAACTTATAACTCCTAGTTTTGAAATATGGGCACAAGATATTAGCTCCACTATAGAAGATATGTATGCTCATATAGCTAGATGCACTCGTGTTTGTTATCAATCTGAAAAGAAAGATGATAAAGAAACTGAAGAAGAGTTTGTTAAGCGAGTTATTCTTCGTAATCTTCCGTTTAAATGTGAAGCTAATCATCTTGCTATGCTTGAACATGGTACTGTTTATTTATATATAAGTTGTACTGATGATAAATCTTCAGAATTACAATTTAAATATCTTTATAATAGTTATTCAAAAATACTACATAGCCAAGAAACTAATTGTCTTTATATTACTACAAATCTTCGTGTTCTTGTAGAAAACGATTGGCTTGATGATTTAAAGTATGTTTGTCCTCCAACTCCTTATCACGCTCTTCGTATTACTGTATCTTTTACAACTAATATAGGTGTTACTCGTGAATTCAATCGCCATAGAGTAGATTCTATTGCAGAAGAAAGTACAAGATATTGTAATTATAATAAGCGTAATGATGGTGAAATAAAAATTGGACTTCCTGCTTGGATTAAAGACGAAAATTGTCCTGAAGAATACATCAGAGATTTAAATAATATGTCTATTGCAGAATATTGCACAGACTTTGTTGATAATGATACTGATGTTAGTGATATTTGGGATGAATGGTGTTATTACTTCTTTGCTCTAAAGGCGTGCGAATTTGCTTATAATGGTCTTATTAGTAAAGGTTGGAAACCTCAACAAGCTAGAGAAGTTCTTCCTCTTGCTACTAAGAGTCAACTTATTCATACTGCTTTTGTAGATGATTGGAGACATTTCTTTGCTCTTAGAGCAGATGGTGTTTCTGGTCCTCCTCATCCTAATGCTAGATTATTAGCTAAACCTCTATACGAAGAGTTTAAAAAGAGAAATTTGTTATGAGTGACGATGTTAAATGTTGGCTAGGTATTCATCATTATGAAGTACTAGAAAAGAAGGATATTAAAAATCCTTATGGCGCAGTAGTAGGTGTTACTATTATCTCTCGTTGTACCAATTGTGGTAAAATTCGTGAAAATGTTATTTATACAGATAATAATTATAAACGATGATTTGGCTTGGATTTAGTATATTAATTAGTGCAATATTTATTTGTTGTACTCTTATATTTATTCATCTTGCTGATAGAGCTTATTCAAATGCTATAGCTTGTCTTGACGATTTGTGCGATACTCTTAACGAAAAGTTTCCTGGTTCTGACTTAAAAGTAGTTACAGATAAAGGAGGAGTTAAAGTTAAAGGAGAACTTAAATATATTAAGAAATCATGATTGCTATTTGTATTACTGTTTGTATTGTTGTTGCTCTTATATGTGCTAGTGTTTGTTTCGTTATGCGAGAGAAAACCTATGCTACTTCTGATTTAAGTGAGCAACAACTTCTAGAAGATATTCATATTCGTGTATTAAATATATACAATAAATATCTCGATAATTACAATGATGCTCTCAGTAAAGGAACTTCTATTAAGAACAATAATAATGAATTGTTCCAATGTATAGAAGATGTGTTAGAAATGACTATTGATTACAAAAGAGAAGAAAAAGATTAAGTTATGCTAACTTCACTTTACACTGCTGATATTAAGCTTAATCCTACTGATAAAGAATTTCATAGGATGCTTGTTATTAGTAATCCTGACGAAGGAGTACTGCTTGTAAATCGTGGTTTGTTTAGTATTTCTTTTGAGAGTGAAAAAGCTTTTCTAGAAAGTGATACCGAAGTAAAAGATAAAAGACATATAGGAGATATTAACTTATGAATATATTTGAAATTCAACAAGAACTTCTTGATATATTTGCAGAACTTGAAGAAACTGGAGGAGAATTAACTCCTGAACTTGAAGAAAAACTTGCAGTTACTCAAGAAAACTTTAAAGAGAAAGTTAAGAGCTATGGTGAAGTTATTAAGAGTGTTAAAGCAGAAATTGATTTGATTGACAAAGAAACTGCTAGACTTAAAGCTCTTAAAGAATCTAAGTCAAACGCTATCGACAGAATGTCTAAGATTATAGCTCAAGCTATTACTGCATTCGGAGATGAAACTAAAAATGGAGGTAGGTTTCTTGACTATGGCACAGGCAAGATTAGTGTTAGGAATACAACTAAGGTTGAAGTCGACACTGAGAGAACTGACTCTATTGTTACAAGTATGTTTAGTTATTTTAACGCTCTTGCTTACACTAGAGAACTTTCTCAGATTGGTGATTTAGATGAACAAGAAGTTAGAGAAGCTATCAAGAATTCTGATAATGGTATAGAATTTAATGCTGATGAATTGGCTAACATTCCAGCTACTCTAACATTTGATGTTAATCTAAAGGATTTACTTGCTAATAAAGGTATTAACTTTATGCAACAATTCTTTGCATTTGTTAATAACTATAAAGTTAAATCTAACGTTAGCAAAACTGCTATTAAGGCTGAACTTGAAGAAGGTAAAGCTGATATTTCTAAGATTGCTCATATTGTAGAAAATCAAAGTATAACAATAAAATGATTGTAGATAGTGGTGTTCAGGAACTTATTAACTTAAGACCTGGTGATGAAATAGTTGTTGCTAAACAAGAGGAGTACTATAATGGTGCTCCTCGTGATGAGCATGGCAACTCTCTTCTTTATAAAGAAGTTAAAGACATTGTTAAAGATAATGGTAAACTTGTAATATTAATTTAGTATGGCTAAGAAGTTTGATGCTTATGGACTTCCTTGGGGTGGTAAGATTGGTCATGATGTAAAAGATTGCAAAACCTCTGAGGATGTTATTAAGAAAGCTGGTCTAGACTTTCAAGTAGAAAAGTGTGAACTTGTTGCTAAGATGCCATTTAGTATTAAAGGTAATAATGAAATAAATGAAACTATGGGTGACTTTGCTCACGATGGTAACATTTTCCGTCCTTGTCCTAATGGTTATGCAACATACAGAACTGATAAAAATATACCTCTTGGTATTGTTAAATCTAAGTATGAAGTTGTTCAGAATATAGATGCATTTAATTTTATAGACAATGCTATTGGAGAAGGCAAAGCTCTATTCCAAAGTGCTGGATGTTTTGGATATGGACACAAAGTGTTTATCACTGCTAAACTTCCTATTTCTACTACAGTTGGAGGAGACCCAATTGATAACTATCTTGTTTTCAGTACATCTCATGACGGTAGTGGTAGTATTGATGTGCTATTTACTCCTGTAAGAGTTTGGTGTCTTAATATGCTTAATGCTGGATTTGAAGAAGCTACAGCTCATATTCGTATTAGACATACAAAGACCGCTCAAGATAGACTTGACTTTGGTGCAGAAATGCTTCGTACTGCAATAGACTATGCTAAGACTTCTCAACAGCTATACGAAAGTCTTCTTACTATTAAGATGACTGATGACCAAGTTAGAGATTATATTGCTCGTCTACAACTTACTAAAGCTGAATATGAAGCTGTTGTTGAGTATAATCATGAAAATGGTATTCGCAAAGTATTTGAAAGAGATTGGCTTGCTATGCAAAAGACTAATATTAGTACTCGTAAAGCTAACATTCTTAATACTATGTTTGATTATTATAAGAATGGTGTTGCTCAGGAACACATTATTGGTAATGCTTGGGGTGCATATAATGCTATCACTGGATATTATTCAAACGTTAAGAAACAAGAAGGTGAAAAGCGTATGGATAATCTAATCTTTGGTGGAGATAGAATTGCTACAAGTAAAGCTCTTAATATGGTTGTGGAATATAAAGCTGCATAATATGGTAGATAAAGTTCTTCAAAGTTATCAACGTTGGATAACTCAAACTGCTAGAGAGCATAATGTTAAAAATGATGAGATTGAAGATATTATAAAAGTTCATTACGATTTAGCTAAGTCTTAATCTACATTCTCTTCTACAGGGGTGCTAGTACTGCTTATAGTGCTAATTGCTCCCCCGTAGAAGAAATATATGATAACATAATTTAACATTAGTTATTTTGCAGTTTAAGATATTATTGCTATATTTGCAATAATTAATTCTTTAATTAAAGAAACTATGATTAAAATTAAAATTGTAAACAAAGGTACTCAGCCTCTTCCTGAGTATGCTACACCACAATCTGCTGGTATGGATTTAAGGGCTAATATTGAAAAGCCTATTCTTC
This sequence comes from Isotricha sp. YL-2021b, assembly GCA_023805745.1. Classification (NCBI taxonomy): domain Eukaryota; phylum Ciliophora; class Litostomatea; order Vestibuliferida; family Isotrichidae; genus Isotricha; species Isotricha sp. YL-2021b. The sequence goes on along the minus strand of JAJJKW010002089.1, from coordinate 6,084 downwards.
TTAAAAGTCTTGACCGTAAGCTTATTCCTACAGGATTGCACATTGCTCTTCCTGAAGGTTATGAAGCACAAATTCGTCCTCGTAGTGGTCTTGCTCTCAAGAAAGGTATTACTTGCTTGAATACTCCTGGAACTATTGATTCTGATTATCGTGGTGATGTTGGAGTTATTCTTGTAAATCTTTCTAAAGAGGATTTTGTTGTTCAACCTGGTGATCGTATTGCTCAGATGGTAATTGGTAAATTTGACCAAGCTGAATGGGAACTTGTTGAAGAGCTTGATAAAACTGAAAGAGGTGATGGTGGTTACGGACATACTGGTGTCAAATAAATATTAAAACTATGAGTAAAAAAGTATTTAATCTTGTTACAGGTATTATAGGTGCTCTGCAAACTGTAGGTGTAGCTATCGTAACTTATACAGAGCCAAGTTATGCTACCGCTATTAATTCAGCTATTGTAATTGCTGGTACTGCAGCTATTGAGATTTGTAATTTGTTTGTAAAAGAGTAAACTATTAAGATTATGAACGAGTACGTTAAAACCCTTATCGAAGCTAATAGAGATGCTGTTGAAAATATAGCTGTGTTGGAAGACACTATTGAAGCATATCCTGTTACTGACGAAAAGTCAAAAACTAATTTTGGTAATCTTTGTATTTTGCTAAATGGCTATAGAAATATAGCTAAGGCTACTGATTGCCTTCTCATTAATGAAAATGTTCTCAAGGATGCTAATGGTAACTATTACCAGAAGATTGAGGATGAAGAAGAGGCTCCTGAAGAGTCAGTTAATCAACCTGCTAATAAATAAGACTATGAATAAGGTAACATTAGTCACTTCTGAAGGCTGCTTAGGCTGTGAAGTTATGAAAAGGTCTATTAAAGAGGCTATGGCTAAAACTAAAGTAGACATTGAAATAGAAGAAATAGATATTACTAAAGTTAGTCACATTTTTATTAGAAAATTTCATATTGAGGATACTCCTTGTGCTTTATTTTTTAGAAATGATAAATTTCTATTTAAAAAGATTGGTAGTGTTCCTCCTGTAGTAGTTGTTCAGTGGATTAATGTTCATTATAAGTAATTCTTTTTTTTTAGCTACTTTTGAATAGATTAAGATGCGGGTGTCAGCAATACGGCTGGCACCCTTAATTTTATTAATAATATGAGTAAAGGTGATATTATATATTGGGGTTCTCTTTTTTGTTGGTGGATTATAATATCTATATTTTCTATTAGTTTAGCTAAAAGTTGTGAAAATAATTCTAGCTCCCCCGTAGAAGAAATATATCATAGACAACTAGTTACTATTCTAGATTCTATTCTTGATGCTCGTTTTGGTTCTGGTTGTTGTGAAGAAGATATAGATACTGTTAATGCTAATACTTTTCGCACTCGCTTTGGTGATATTCTTTCGCCTATGGAATGATATAAAATGCTCTATTTGCCTATTTCCTTTGGCTGTGTTAGTTTAAAATATGCTTTATGATAAGTTAATCAGCTACGATACTAAAGCCCTCAAAATTGATTTCCACTTTTGTAAAATATTTAAGTTACTTTAGTATCACTTCTTTTAATTTCATAAGGCGTTGGCTCTGCTGTTCCGTTAAGGGGCAGTGGAGCCTTTTTTTTATTGTTTGGACACCATCGTGCATTAAAATAATAGGAGTTAGACTTATAGCCTAACCCCTATTACAAGTGTTATAAATAAAATGTTAATTAAGTAAATCTTTACCTTTTTCTGCCATCTTATCAGCATCGATGAATCCGATGATATTCTTACTAACTTTATAAGCTTTGTTGTTATCATTGATATCAATGTAAGCACTTCTAATACCACGCCAGAAAGGAATATTTCTTTCAATATATACAGAAAGTTTATAACGTCCAGCATTAGGACCACTTTCGTATGTAGGTTCAAAGTCACTTAATCCAACAGTACCCATAATCATTTGACAAAGAGCAGAAGCACTACCAAGCATATCATCTACTTCTTTGAAACCTGCAACAGGATTACCAAAGAACTTTTTAGCTTCACTAGGAAGAACCCAAGGCATATATTGAGCAGATTCACTAGCTAGACGGTCAGTCTGATATAGAGCAAAATTATACCACCATCTGTTCTTATCATCATCACTTGCTGCCATTTTAAGAGCAACACAAGCAAACAGAGCACCAAACATAGCTTGGAAATCAGCACAAGCTCTTCTAAAGTTAGCTTTATCATACTCAGGCATAGTATTGTAAGCAATTCTTGCATGGAATGCAAAGTCTAAGAAGTCTTTCATAATGTTCTGAACACCTTGCACAGCATCCCGTTCTTCATCAGTCAAATTAAGAATAGTTTGATGTTTCTTTATAGGTATCTTAATGAAATCAAGAATAGAAACGTAACTACCTTTTTCTACTGCACCACGTTCTTCATTGTAATAACCTTTACTACGATAGCGTTTAGCAAAACCAATAGGAAGATGTTTATGATACTGCATTACAACACTACCCCACCAAGTATTTTCAACTTTAGCACGACCAGACTTGTCGTAAGCACCATGAATCTTTTTATTAACAGCGATAACACGACCTTTAAAGTTAGCAAGGAATACAAGAGCATCACTTGGACCAGTACCATTTTCGTTATATTGTCCATTATACATACCATCTAGTTCGGCTAACAATGTTCCTTCTCTAAAGGCGAGCTTACCGTCGTCACCAAGCTTAAGTTGAGATATAATTGTAGGATGAGCAACATCGTCGTTAAATTCTTTTTTAGCATCCTTGATTCTATCTTTTTTAAGTTTATTAAATTCAGATTGTCTAGCCCAACTAAATCTAGCTTGAACATAATTAGTTACAAAGTCTTCTCTAAACCAAGCATAATCTTTAAACTTGTTAGCATCTTCAGTCATTTTCTTTTTGAAAGCCTCATATTCTTTCTTTTCGGTTTCATCAAGAAGTTCCATAAGAGCAGACTCTTCAAGACCTTGCATATATTCATGAAGGTTCATATAAATATATTTAGGCTGTCCAAATTCATTATGGCGAGGATTAACAAACAGTCTATGGCTTTCCATCATAGCAAACATAGTTCTATTTTGCATAGCATGTTCACCAGCACTCTGAGCACTGTAAGCAAAGTCGTTAAGTCTACGACTAACTTCAGCTAGATCATCTTGAATGTAGTTAAGACCTCGTTGTTCATCGTAGTCTACCACATCCATATACTTAACAATAGCACCAGCAAGAGTAGAACTCTTATCGCTATACATATGAGCCATATAGTCTATAATACCACTGCCATACATCTTAAGACCTTTAATAGATTCTTTTTCTCCAAAGAATTCTCTAGCCATAGATTCGGAGTGAATAGAAGCCTCACCGTATGTTACGTTAGCGATACCACCTTTATGGTTAAGTATCATAAACTTAGCAGAAGTCATAGCTTGAAGCATAGACATATATCTAGTAAGACTACCTTCAGGAGATTTCCATTCATTATTAACAAATCTCTGAATTGTAGTGGTAAATTGCTCAAGCATATCTTTATCTACTTGTCTTAGATATTCGGCTTGTTCAGCATCAGAAGTTCTACCATCTTTCTTAAAGTCACCTTCTTTACCATAACGCTGTCTATAAACACCATATTCAGAAAGAAGTTGTTGAGCCATATAGAAGTTCATCTTATTGTGCTGAATACTATTATGTTTGTTAGCTCTAGCAATAAATTGCTTAAGAACACCTTCATAATCTTTATCGTGTTCAGCTTTATGGATTTCTAATTCTTCAGCTTTAATTCTAGCGTCTTCAACATCCCACTTTCTCTTTTTCTCAAGATACTCTTCTTCGCTTTCACATTCTTCTCTAATAGGTTTCTTATAAGGATTCTTTTCTTTATAATTCTTAGTAATGAAACCAAGCATTGGAGTAGGAATATACTTGTCGTGAGCGTAATCTATAATCGGAGTTTCTTCATCTTTACCATTATCATAATAAGTAAAACCTAATAACTTTTTAGCTTCACGACCGAGGAATTCAGCACTGAAAGTTTCGCCTTTAGCTCTAGAAGGAAGATAGCCTCTCTTAATAAAGTGTTGAGATTGTTCATCTTCTACAAGACGAGACATAATACTTTGAACATAATCAGAAAGTTCTTTTGTTTGGAAATTATATTCCATTTGAACTTGTCTGTAGTCCATTACTTTTTTGGTTTCATCATCAACAACTACGACTTCCATTCTGTTGTCAATAGTGACTGAGACCCCAACTTTTATCATTTTCTTTTTTGTAAACATTTCTTAATCCGTAATTTTAGTTTTGACTTTAAAAATATTATACTATAATAATAGATAAAAGAACAGAGTTTTTTGAAAATGTCGAACAAAAATATTAGAAATCAAATTGAAAAATTAAAAAAAGAAAAAAATGCGGTAATATTGGCGCACAGTTATCAGAATTTAGAAATTGATGAAGTGGCTGATTATACCGGTGACAGCTTGCAGTTGAGCAGGTTGGCAGCTTCAACTGATGCAGATATTATTGTTTTTTGCGGTGTGTATTTCATGGCGGAAACTGCAAAAATATTGTCGCCAAATAAAAAAGTTTTGTTACCAAATATTAAGTCCGGTTGCAGAATGGCTGACATGATAGATTTATCTCAGATAAGAAAGTTTAAATCAGAAAATCCTGACATTCCTGTTGTTTGCTATGTAAATTCTACGGCAGAAGTTAAAAGTGAGGCTGATGTTTGCTGTACAAGTTCAAATGCTCTTAAAGTTGTGAAAAATCTCGGTGCAAAAGAGGTTCTTTTTGTACCTGATACATATTTGGGAACTTGGATTGGTTCTCAGCTCCCCGAAGTTAAAATAATTCCGTATCCGGGGTATTGCCCGACACATTTGAATATAAGAGCTGAGGATGTTTTAAATAAAAAAGCCGAAAATCCGAAGGCAATAGTTTTGGCACATCCTGAATGTCATAAAAGTGTGGTTGATTTGGCTGATTTTGCAGGTTCTACTACGCAGATGATGGATTTCGTATTTAAATCAAAAGAAAAAGAATTTATAATTGCAACAGAAAAAGGTGTTGTTGACAGGCTTTCAAGAGATTTACCCGATAAAAAAATCATACATGTTTCAAACAAAGCAATTTGCCCCAATATGAAACGTCATTATCTTGAAGATGTTTTAACCTGCTTGCAGGAAGAACAATATGAAATAAATGTTGATGAAACTCTTGCCAAAAAAGCTCTTTTATCAATAGAAAGGATGTTTGAGCTATGCAAATAAATAATCCTGAAGATTATATATTCGGTAAAAATGCAGTTTTAGAAGCTTTGAAGACAGGAAAAAGAACAATTAATAAAATATTGTTGCAAAAAGGATTGCATACAGATTCAAAAACAGACGAAATTATAAATTTGGCAAAAAGTAAAAATATTTTGTTTCAATTTTCGCCAAAAGAAAAATTCATACAGTTTAAAGAATTTGCTTATCAGGGAGTTGTTGCATATTGTTCCCCGATAAAATATAAAGATTTAAATGAATTTATAGAGCATGCTCCAAAAAATGCAAAAATAGTAGTTCTTGATGGAGTTGAAGATCCTCATAACGTAGGTTCAATAATAAGAACGGCAGTCTGTGCAGGGTTTGATGCAGTCATATTACCTCAAAGACGCAGTGCGCAAATAAATTCAACCGTAGAAAAAAGTTCTGCCGGTGCTATTAATCATATTGATATAATAATTGTCAATAGCCTGTCAGGTGCAATTGAAACCCTCAAAAAAAACAACTACTGGGTAATTGCAACTGAAGCAAAAGGGAAAGATAATTATTTTGAAGTTGATTATACAAACTCAAATATTGTTATTGTTATGGGTTCTGAAAAAACCGGAATTTCAAGAACAATTTTGAATCAGGCAGATTTTAGGGTAAAAATACCAATGTTAATGAATTTTGATTCTCTTAACGTAGCAAATGCGGCGAGTATAATCATCTATGAAGCTGTTAAACAAAATATACAAAACAGCAAAAATGTAGTATAATTATATTCGAGAGGAGAAAAATGGGTTCTGTAAAAGTGGATAAATT